>CM065702.1:50268581-50305041 GCA_017654935.2 Phymorhynchus buccinoides | reverse complement strand
CGCTCTCTTCCCCTTCCGGAGTCGGGCTTGTTCGGGGAAGAATCGGTTCCCCCAGTTCTCGAGTCCTCTTCAAAGAGGAAGTCAGCTGATAGCCAGAAGGCTATCTATCGGGCCCTGTTGAACCAGCCCCGTCCCAACCATTTCGTCCGGGGTACTTCCCGTCCCGCTCTAAGAGTGTGGGATACTCCTCTAGGCCTCCTCCCCAGTTCAAGGCCTTGAGGCCCCCCTTCCCAGTCTTCTCGTGGCAACAGGAGGCCGAGCCTTCCAAGAAACGGCGATCCTGTCCGTTGGAGATCCTCCAGAGGAAGTGGAGGACCTTCTCTTGAAGGGCGCGGGCGCGAGTGAACGATCCCAGTCCGGGTTTCTATTCCCGACTTTTTCAACCGGTCCTGTCAACCGGTTTTATCAAAAATTCCCGACCGTTTTCGGCCCATTCTGACTCTAATTGGCCGGCGATCTCTTAGGCCGTTTAAAGGGTTTTTTGTTCTTCTGTTCTCTACCGTTTCCAAGTCAGTACCGTTGAAATGGGTTTTTTCCACGGTTATCCTGACGTCACTTGGATACTCTGTTCACAGTCTCAGCCTCGGAGGACACAGGTGGTGTCCGACCTCTCAGTAACGAAGGCGGTCACACTTCGCTGTCCCCTCGGTTTTCTTAGTCTGATGGGGTCGATTTCGGAGCTCCTTCCTCTGGCCTGGGTATACATAGGCCCTTGCAGAGAGAAGTCAGAGTGCGCACTCCTTCTTTCACGGTTTCAACCATGAGTTGTTCAACCTGTTGACTCGTTCGGCCGTTCCAGTCATCCTGTTTCGGACTGGTTCCGTCCCGATCTGGCTTTAACTGTCCGGCTAGCATGATCTTCCCTTCTCAGCCGTCAGATCACCGAACGGCACAGCTTTCAACCTAAAGTTGTTCGACGGGGTGATTTTTGCCTTCCTTCAGGCCCCCCCCCTTTTTTTTTGGTCTTCGGCGTCTCGTTCCGACCGTTTTTTATGGTTTAGGTCGAGGTGTGTCATCGTCACGTTTGCACACTGTTTCGCTTTTTGTCTACATGTTTTCCTTTTCGGTGGGGACTTTTCCGCGTCATCTGGTTCGATTTGACGTCATGCGATAGCAACTATGTTGCTGTTGCTGTCTGTTCCTTCTTCATAGGCAGTTTTTTATTTTTATTTTACCTCCCTACCGATCGAATTGTCTCCGCTGGTTTTTCACCCAGTCAACGGGGGTCCCTTTCGTCGGTCTTAGCATGTAGAGTTGGTTACGAAGTGCAGTCGCACATTCGTACCGTGGTTTCTCAGTTTGCTAGGTCAGAGGCTGAATCTGCTGCTCTTGCGGATTCTCATCCTAGTACTAGCTGTCTTTATCCCGCCATCGGTCCTTTGCTTGCCCGACATTCTGAACTAGTCTTGTCCAGTTTGTTTTCTGACCCAGACTCGCCCCTTCGATCGATATTTTCCAGTTCGAAAGGGCGTAGCAGTGTGTAGTGGCCCGGTCCGGCCACTCATAGTCCGTAATGTATCAGGCCTTGGCTGCTCTAGGTGACTCGATCGGAGTTTGTCTTCTTCAGTATGAGTTCCATGGCCTTAGGTGCTACCGTACCGCTAAGCTGTACGCCACCACTGTCTCGCACTTCTCTCTGAAGTGCATGCCGTTGTATTCCTCCCCTCTGATGGCACTAATCCCCCGGGTGTTGAAGAAGTCCTCCGGGAGCACCCGGACTTGATTCTCGTCACACCAATGTGGCCCACGAGCCATTGGTTCCCAGAGCTCCTCGACATGGCGCAAGACGGTCCTCTTCCGCTCAATCTCACTCCCGCCACTCTTCTTCAGTCAAGAAGCGGGGTCGGACACCCTTGCCCTTCAAGGCTAAACCTGGTCGCATGGCGGCTGTCCGACTAGGCCTTCGCTCTCAGGGGTTTTCCACGCGCACCGTGGATCTGTTGGTCGCCTCTCGGCGTAAGTCTACAAACGATCTGTATGATCTTCGCTGGGCCACCTGGTTTGCGTTTTGTCAGGAGAGAAAGTTTGACCCGCTTCGTCCCTCAACGGTTCAGTTCGTGGAGTTCCTCTCTCACTTGCTTAGAACTAGGAACTCTTCCTCTCAAACCTTGTCAGGTTATAGGGCGGTCTTGATTAGCACGATCTAGTTTACGGGGAATCTCTCGGCTTTGCCAGTTTCTCACTTCCTGGACGCTGTGCGCCTCCAAGCCCCGTCCAGAACGGTCCAGTGTCCTCAGTGGGACATCTTTTTGGTTCTGGTTTTTCTCTGGGTCAAATTTGAACCCCTGGAGTCGTTGTCTCTTAAGCTTCTGACTCTCAAGACAGTTTTTTCTCATTTCTTTCGCCACTGCCCGTCGCATCAGTGGTTTGCATGCTCTCAGTGGTCTCACCAAGGACGTCCAGTTCGAGGAGGACTTCTCGTCTGTCTCCCTTTCTTTTCTCCCGGAGTTCCGTGCAAAGAACCAGTCTGGTTATGTTTCCTCTCCCTTAGTCTCTTTTTCGAGTCTTCGCTCCGTTCTGGGTCCTGATGATCGTGATATCTTCCTCTGCCCCGTTAGGGCTCTTCGTTCTTATCTGGCTCGTACCAAGTCCTTCAGAAGGGCTAAACGTCGCCTGTTCGTCTCCTTTAATCCCAAGTACTGCAGCGATGTGGCTAAGGGTACTGTGTCCCGTTGGTTCCTCGACCTCATTAAGTTGGCCTATGCCCGCTCGCTGGTTAGGTTACCTGATAACCCCATTCGCGCCCACGAGTTGCGGGCCATCAGCTCTTCCCTGGCGGTAGTCAAGGGTGTCCCTCTTGTGAAGGTTATGGCCTCAGCGTTCTGGTAGTCGCAGAACACCTTTCTTCAGTTTTACCTGAGGGATATCTCCGCTCAGGGCGAAGACGACTCCTTTTCCATCTAGAAGGTGGTCGTTTCGCAGGTCCCGGTCTCCTTGTAGTGTGAGTTCCGGTGTTTTTTGTGCCTCTGTTTTTTCTCTGTGTTCTTTGGTATATCATTGACATGACTGTTTGGGGGTATTTATTTGCATATTTTCAGGGATGTTGTTCATCTTTCGGGGGATTCTCTTAGGAGTGTTTCCCTCTTTTACTGATATGCTTTTAGGGTTGTTGGTGTGTCAGTTGGCACGCATCACCCTCCACCACGGTGGTAATCTGCAGTTGTTTTGAGTGTTGGTATAGTATGATTAAATTAGATTGGTGGATTTTGATTAATCCTACTATCTATTTAATTTAATACTTACCAACACTCAAAACAAAAAATGTTCCCTCCCAGCCTCCCTCCTGATGCGGGGCTGTAAAATTACACGAATGACATATCCGGTGTCCCAAGGGTGCGCGTCATACCCGGAAGTAAGGGGAGTCACTCCCGCTACTCCCTGCGGTATGGGTGCAGTCCCTTGGGGCCACTTTCGTTTTAGCTATGTGCTAGGGTAAGGTTCCAGGTTGTTTTAGGCTAATGCAGTTGTTTTGAGTGTTGGTAAGTATTAAATTAAATAGATAGTAGGATTAATCAAAATCCACCAATCTATTCTAGCCATACACTACCAACACCTAAAAACAATTGCATGCACACCAACCGACCTGGGTTAAACCTTAACACATAAAGAAGCGAAGTCAGCCACGGAGCTAGGCCTACTAGCCTTGGTAACACCGCCTGGGTAGGTTCCCATGATGGCGCACCGTAGCCTAGTCATCCGGGGTGACTTCCCCTCATTCCTGATTTCCCAGGCGCCATGATATGACTTGGGTTTCTCCTCTACACTTCCCAGGGGGAGGGGGATTTTGGTCCATCCGGACCTTTGTCCGAGGCCCTGTGCCATAAGTCCGTTGATCCCTGGAGGGACGGCACCACTTGGCGGCCCACTGAGTGGCCGAGAGATTCTACAGGCCAGGAGGCTATCTCTCCCCGCGCTGGCACATCTTCTAAGGAAGTTTGTTCAGTAAGCGGGCCCCGAGCGTCCTCACACTCCTATTTTCCTCGAGTCCGGCTGGAGCCGGACCGAGTCGATGAGGACGCTCCAGTTCTTTGGGCTCACCATTCAGCGGCGGCCCGCCGTGGTGAACGACGGTCTCCGGTGGCACCGGTAGACCGTGCGTCCAAAGAACTGCGATCTCCCGGCCGCCGGCCTGTCGGTCCGCGGCACGGTGATGCATCGCTCGGACCCCGTGACGGCGGTTCACCCGTCCGCCAATCACGGTCCGTCCGCATCCAGCGGTCTCCCGTCCGGCCTGCCGTTGGCCGCCGGTACGGTGACTCACCGCACGGTGCCCGTCGGTCACCGGTAGCCCCGGTGTACCGTACGGTCAACCGTCCACGGTCCCCAACCCGGGTTGGCTCCCCGGGTCGGCCGTTTCGGTCCGTTCAGAGGCAACGGTCCCCCGGCCGGGCGGCTTCTGCCCGCCGGCACAGGCGGTCCCCGTCCTCACGGGCTTCCCGTTCGGGCTCCGCCGTTGGCGTCTCGTCCTCTTCCAAGGACCGGGGGGACTCTTCTGATTCCTATCAGTCGGTCCGCCCGAGGGGTTCTAAGCGGCATCATTCTGCCGTGGGTTCGGACTCGGGCTCTGCCCTCTCCGTTTCCCCCCAGCGAAGTTTGCCCGATGTGGCCCCAGACTTCTCTGCTCAGAACCTGTTGCGCTTTTTGAAGCCCTCTTGCCCTGATGTGGCAACAACTACCCAGAAGGCAGCCCCCTCGGCCACAGATGGCTCGGTGGGCTCCTTTAGCCGTGGGAAGGAGTTCCTCTTCATGCAAGCCCCTGAGCTTTTGCTCCGGGCTATTGGAAGAGCGGAGTCCTCCCTTCCCACGGGCAGAACCTCTGAGCCTTCCCGTCTCCCGTCGGGAAGGTCAGCGAGGACCAAGGACGATTTTTCGCCGGGCAACTTCGTGATCCCACCTTTTAGGTCGGTTCTCGGTGTCCATGGTGATTACCTCCCTTTTTCTCCGTTTTCTAAGCCTACCAAGGCTGAGGCGGAGAAATTGCGTTGTGACAGGTTTTTGACCTCCGTCAGTTTCAAGCCTTCCAACTTCAAACAGTTGGAGGTGTCACTGTCTGAGGCTCTCAAAGGCTGTGGGTTCTCGACTTCCTTGCTTTCCTCCATTTCGGAGGCGCTTGGAAAGTCTCACCCCACTTCCTCGCCGGTGGATTTCAGGCTGTTTGCCGAGATCGATGAACCGGCTGTTGGGGTCGCCCTTGCCGCTCTGGGAGACTCCCTTCGCAGTTTAACGGATGTTATTTCTGCCTTGAAGGTGCAGTCTGCGGCCATGGCCAAGGACGCGTTTCTGGGCACTTCGAAGTCCCTCTCCTTGAGAGAGAAGGAGCTTCTCCGTGCCCTTCCACTTCCTGACTTGGGCCTGTTCGGCGAATCCGAAATCAGGCCCATTCTGAAGTCGGTCTCCAAGCGTCAGAAAGAGGCGGGTCATGAGGCCTTGTTGTCTCATCTCCTCAAGACCCCCTCTTCCGTTTCTCACTCGGCTCCTTTCCAGTCTCAGCGGGCCAGAAGAGCCGCTGTTCAGGTCAGGAAAGTCCCTCCTCAGAAGGGCCGACTTCCCACGCAGGCCATTGACTTTGCGCCAAGGAAGTCTAGGCCGGGGCCTTCCAGGGGCTTTCGCAAGCCCGCTTTTGGAAGGCGCCAGCCTTTTCACTAGATCCCGCACGACCCGGGGATCTTTCAGGCGGGCCGGTGTCAAGCGTGGACTCCCTGTTTCAGGCTCTTCCCGCTTGGCTTGCTCAGGTCGAAAACGCCTGGATACTCGGGGTTGTGCGGGACGGGTACAGGTTCCCGTTCGAGAGGGAGCCTCCGCTTGCGGACGTCCCCATCTCCTTCCCGCCCCCGGTGGACCCAGAACGGCTCGGTATCCTCCGGAAAGAGGTGGACTCCCTGGTCCAAAAAGGGGCCGTGTCCAGGATTTTCAATCCAGGACCCGGCTTCTACTCTCGCCTCTTCACGGTCTCCAAGAAGACCGGTGGTTTCCGACCCGTGCTGGACTTGTCACCACTCAACAAGTTCACACGGAAAGTGAAATTCAAGATGGAGACTCCGGCCTCCGTTCGGTCGTTCGTTCGCCCAGGGGACTGGGCGACGTCGATCGACCTTCAGGACGCTTATTTTCACGTCTCCATTCACCCCTCCAGGAGAAAGTTTCTCCGGTTCGTCTGGCAAGACCAGACCTACCAGTTCAACTCTCTCCCGTTCGGTCTCTCCCTGGCCCCATGGATTTTTACCAAGGTGACCAGGGAGATGGCTTCTCTGGCTCGGGCCAAAGGCCTGAGACTCAAAGTTTACCTGGACGATTGGCTGCTGCTCGCCGCCACCCGTCCTTTATCTCTGTCTCACACTCAGCTTCTGGTGGACCTGACCACCTCGCTGGGCTTCCGCATCAACGCAAAGAAGTCGGACCTCGTTCCTTCACAGCAGTTTCGCTACCTGGGGATGAGGTTCGACACGGTCAAGTTCACCGTCTCAGCTTCGGAGGACAGGCTAGCGGCTCTCGCTCTCTCCGTGGCCGACCTCTCAAAGGCGAAGTCGACCACTCTGAGGCGCCTTCTCAGCCTTCTAGGCCTCATGGAGTCGGTCTCAGAACTCCTCCCTCTTGGCAGGGTGTTCAAGAGGCCCCTTCAGAGAGAAGTCAGGGCTCGTGCCCTGGACCTCTCCCTATACGACCAGGTGATCGTCCTCGGGGACTGGTTCAGGAAGGCCGTCAGTCAGTGGACGGACACGGCGTGGGTGAGCAGTATGGTCCCAATCAGACGGTTGGGCACCCAGCTGTTCATCTACACGGACGCCTCCCTCAGCGGGTGGGGGGCGCATCTGGAGGCCGAGCAGATCTCGGGTTCTTGGACTGTAGGAGAGTCCGAACTCCACATCAATCTGCTGGAGTTGGAGGCCATCCGCCTCGCTCTGACCCATTTCCTCCCCGCTATTCGGGGAAGGTGGGTCACGGTGTGTGGCGACAACTCCACCAGTCTTTCTTACCTCCGTCGCCAGGGGGGCACCCGCTCCACCCCCCTGTCTCTGGCGGCCGAGACGATCTTGGGTTGGGCCGACCGCCATGGCATTGCGCTCTCGGTGGAGTTTGTCCCGGGCAAGCTCAATGTCATCGCGGACCAGCTGAGTCGGTCCAACCAGGTCCTCCAAACGGAGTGGACGATCGCCCATCGAGCTTTGCTCCCAGTCTGGAGACTCTGGGGCAAGCCGATGGTGGACCTGTTTGCCACACGGCACAGCGCTCGTCTGCCCCTGTTTGTGTCCCCTGTCCGGGATCCTCTGGCGCTGGCGCACAACGCCTTCTCGATGTCGTGGGTCGGGCAGTCGATGTACGCGTTCCCCCCCACGGCTCTCATCCAGAGGGTCCTGGAGAAGTGCCTGCGGGAGTCTCCGGACCTCATACTGGTGACGCCCGATTGGCCCTCCCAGCATTGGTACCCGGAGCTCCTCGCTCTCGCCCGGGAAGGCCCGCTTCCGCTAGGCCTCACCGGCAAAACCCTGCTGCAGCCAAGAAGCGGCATCGGACACCCGAACGCCTCTTGGCTCAGCCTTGTCGCTTGGAGACTATAAGATCTGGTCTCAGGCGGCAAGGTTTCTCGTCCAGAACGGTTGACGTTCTGATGGGGTCCCGGCGCAAGTCCACCTCCGATCTGTACGATCTGCGCTGGGCCTCCTGGTTCGCCTTTTGTACCGAGCACAAGTACGATCCGCTGAGACCCTCCACGGTTCATTTCGTGGAGTTCTTGTCCTTTCTGCTTCGAACCAGGAACCTGTCTGCTCAGACGCTTTCCGGGTACAGGGCGGCCCTCGTAAGCACCATTTCCATGGCTCTGGGGGCCGACCGCACCTCGAAACTGTCCGCCGCACCCGTCTCTCACTTTCTGGACTCGGTCCGTCTCAGGGCTCCGGCCAGGACGGTCCAAGTCCCCCAATGGGACGTGTTTTTGGTCTTAAACTTCCTCCGTGATAAATGTGAGCCTCTCTCCACCGTCAGTTTTAAGCTCCTCACGCTCAAGGTCGTTTTCCTGATCGCCTTGGCTTCGGCCAGACGGATCAGCGGCCTTCACGCCCTTGGCGGTCTCCCACGTGATGTCGAGTTCTCGGCTGACTACTCCTCGGTTACCCTGAGCTTCCTCCCGGAGTTTAGAGCCAAGAACCAACCGGGGGACGTTCCCTCCCCCGTCGTTGTCATCTCCAGCCTCTGCTCCGTCCTCGGCCCTGACGACGATGACCGGTTCCTCTGCCCGGTCAGGGCCCTCAGGATATATCTCTCCAGGACTAAGCTGCTCAGAGGCGCCAGGCGCCGGCTTTTCCTGTCAATCAATCCAAGGTATCTCAAGGACGTTTCTAAGATCACCGTCTCCCGGTGGATCTTAGACCTGGTCAAGCTGGCCTATTCCAAGTCCCTCTCGAGCCTCCCTGCTAACCCTATCAGGGCGCATGAGCTCCGCGCCATCTCCTCCTCTCTAGCACTGCTCAGGGGAGTGCCCTTGCCTAAGGTCATGGCGTCAGCCTTCTGGAAGTCTCGCAACACGTTTCTCCAGTTCTACCTGAGGGACATTGAGACCAGGAGCGAGGGCGACACCTTCTCCATCAGGAGGGTCGTTGTCGCGCAGGTTCCCGTTTCTCTGTGACGTAAGTGCCTGGATCTCCCCGGTCCCGCCCTTCCGTCTTCAGGGTGGGTATGTCTCGTGTCATGTTTTCGGGGGGTTTGGGTGTCTCCGAGGAGCATCTTTTTCCCCCGTTCTCTCATGGCTGGTGGTGAAGCATCACCCGCCCCCGCTGGGGCAAACTGCAATTGTTTTTAGGTGTTGGTAGTGTATGGCTAGAATAGATTGATGGATTTTAATTAATATTACAATCTATCTAGCTAAATACCTACCAACACCTAAAACAAAAAGGGTCCCTCCCTTCCTCCCTCGCTTCGGATGCTTCTCTTTTTTAAGGGAGTATCAGGAATGAGGGGAAGTCACCCCGGATGACTAGGCTACGGTGCGCCATCATGGGAACCTACCCAGGCGGTGTTACCAAGGCTAGTAGGCCTAGCTCCGTGGCTGACTTCGCTTCTTTATGTGTTAAGGTTTAACCCAGGTCGGTTGGTGTGCATGCAATTGTTTTTAGGTGTTGGTAGGTATTTAGCTAGATAGATTGTAATATTAATTAAAATCCATCATTTTGACATATTTGAAGTTGATGCAAGCATCCTTCCCAACACATTGAGGAAGGGAGAGGGAGGAGAGAGGATGCACACCGCCAGTTATCCACATTGCAAAATATAAGGAGTGCCCCTCGTATTATCCTACTATATTGGTATTCATATTAAAAGGCACTCGCTCTTGGGGGGGGGGAAATGTCACCTTATAAGTCCGAAGAATACGGTACTTATATTGATTAGTTTTTAGTTGGAGGTCACTATCTGCAATGGTTTTGTACTGTTTTGTTTTGGATATTATTTTCATTGACTCACTACACCGTATATGACGCACAGCACATGCATACACTAAAACTAAAACATGCTTTCTCCGTCATTCTTGAATGAAACATCCGCGGTCTAGCTAATATACGAAAACGAGCGAAAACAGAAAGTGTGCTCGACAGCCCGTGTTGCACTCACACACAAACTACACATAACAACAGTGCAGACCTAATTTTCGCCATTTTATGCTCTGGCAGTTCATTTTCAGTCACAGTTCGCACACACGGAACTTTTACCGCGCATACAACTCGGCTGACAAAATGGCGCCGCACACACCGCAAATACGAAATCACGGCAAACGCTAATGCGCCAGCTGCTTTCATTTATCGGATTTTGTGAGTTGTTTGCATTCAGTGAGTGTTTCAGTGCACGCACTAACGCCGATTTATCAGTTTGATAACGGAAAGGAGCTGCTTTTCAACTTATTTTTTACAAAGTGAGACCATTCACTGAGTTCCAACTTATGGAGTGTGACCGATCACCTAGTTTCAACTTGGGAGTTGACTTCGCATTTAGGCCTACGTGTGCACAGAGTTTGTAAAGATCGACACGATCGCGACTGTTTCAGTTCAAACTTTGATCATAAACTGCTCAGTGATGACACATGTGCATAAAAGTGGTGACATTTAGTGGTCAGATCGTGATATCGCTGATTAAATTCTTCAATTTCGGCATGAGAACGGTTCATTTTTACCGAGATTGACCTAACCACAGTGGTACCCCAGCTGTGCGTCGGCTCGAACTGAGCCTGAGAAGGTCAGAATGTGTTGCATCGGTCGTAAAATCAACAAGATTTACGGTCGTAAAACGCGTTAGAGGGGGAGTCGTAAATGAGGAGGCAAGTTTAAATGTTTAGAAGAAAAACGATCCGTCATTCATATTTCAGTCGTAAAAGAGGGGAGGTCGTAAATCAGAGGGCCGTTCGTGAGGGGGTCGACTGTACACAAAGCCTACAGGGTCACCTGGGGAAGAAGGAAGGGAAAAGGGACTCAATGAAAGACCGATGCCACAACTAAATAAACTCACAATTAGTCTAGAGTGGCACAGTGGTAGCGCGTTCGCTTCGTGTCAAGTAAACCCAAGTTCGAACCTGGGTACAGGGGATTTTCCCTCTCACTTTGCACTAGGCCTTGCGGTCTGAACGTGGAGTCTTTCGGATGAGACGATAAACCGAGGTCCCGTGTGCTCATGCACTCAGCACACGTTAAACCCAGTGGCAACGAAAAAGTTGTCATTTGGTCAAAATTTACCCCACTCCCATCCTTCCTCATCAGTCACAAAAATCGCATGCAATGCAAAAAAAATTTTCTTTTTTTTTAATTGGGTGGTGCTCCAGTTGGGAGCAACCCGAATTTCACAGAGACGCCTCTGTGACTATAATGTACCTAACCTAACCTTGCCTAACCAATTAACCCTTTCACCGCCAGCCATTTTTTAGCAAAAAAATTCCATGAAACTTACCTGGGTAGAGAAACATTTCTGTCTAATATTGGGGAATCCTCTGTGACATTTAATGTAAGGCCTGTCCTTACCTCCCACAATGTTCAGGACAGGGTTGACAAGTTTTTGGTTTTGCCTTTTGTTCTAGGATGTTGTCACGGAGACGGCTCACCCCATCCGACTCTACTCTCGCTACATCGACCGCATCCACATTTTCTTCAGGTAGGTTTGCGCTGTGTCAGTACTGACCTGCATTGTTGTTGTTGGCTTACCCTGGCTAAAAGACTCCAGGGATCATCCTAACAGCCGAAACGCTTGAACACTGTGGTACATTGTGGCATCAGCTACGGTTGAGAGCATTACGTGTGTGATTGGTTTTTTTATTGCATCGCCTTGTTGGCAACCACACTCCGTCTCCGTCTTTCCCTCTCCTCCTTCCTTCCCCCACCCCCATTTCCCTGTTTTCCTTACAACTCCTTGACTGCCAGAGAAAATTAAAGAAAAAAATAATTGGGCAAACCATGCCATGAAAAAGACAACTGATAGAGACAACCTAGAAAAATGGTCTGGGGATATGGACCTCTTGACTGTGCAAGAGGGAAAGCCTGCATGTCAGGGTTCTTCCTCTTCGTCAGTACGTAATACGTTGGTGGCAGTCAAGGGGTTAAAATAAATTTGTTGCATCCATCACAACCACGATTGTGAATTCACTAAGGGGGTTAAGCTTGTTGAAGTGCCCCTACGGATGAGACTTACAACCGAGGTCCCATGTGCGAACGCATGCACAAGATCTTGCGCACGAGTTAAAGCCCATTCCACTATTCGGTAGGGAGTAGGCCGTGTTGTGTCGGTGGAATGGATGACACGAACTCGCACAGCGTGTGAAAATGGGCAGTGCTGCACTCGCGTTGATGCGAGACAGAGAGAGAGAAGAGGGAGGTGCATGAAATGTTGGGAACGGAAAGGGACCCAAAATATGTGAAAGCTTGGGGTGACTTGGAGAGGGTGGGGGTTTGGGGTAGGGTGGGGGTGAACAAATGAATGCGATAATAGAAATGGTGGGAAAGAGGGCAGTTCTTAATGTTTTGATAGTCGCTTGTATCAACCCTAATTATGTTCAATTTTTTGCGAAGCATGATTTGTCATTCATTTTTCCTTAGTTTTGTTTCCATTTTTCATGCATGCAAATGTGTTTCTTTGATTGTATTGTGCTTGTACGAGACCACACTGTAATTTCACCTAACGTGATAATAAAGTATTTTTGACTTTGACTTTGACTTTGACTTTGACTCTCCAGGTGGGAGCAGCAACCAGAATATGCCAAAATAACATCATCATACAGTATTTATGCGGCGCTGAATCTGGATATAAATCGAATCAAAGCGTGCACACACACATTATCATTCACAACGCATTCAAACAAAAAATGCAATACAATTTGTGGCACGCAGTCTATTTTTACCACTCCAATCATGAGTCACCTCCCCTGGCTTTTCAATAATTTTAATCTGTAAACCAGAATGTTATCTCGGCACCATTTCGTAACTTTTTATATCTTTTGGAAAACATTTAAGACTATGTATCCTACTTATACTCATCAAAAGAAGCACCGCATACTCGTCGTGTCTGTTGTAGTGTCTGTATTACGTATGTTTATTATTTTGTACGCTTTTAAAATACATCATTTTAAAGAGCGGCCTCAATTTGAAGTGCGACAATTTTGGACCGACCGACAGACAGACAGACTGACTGACTGACCGACAAAGTGACTTATAGGTTTGTGGCTTGAGCCACAAACAAAAAGAAATTGGGGGTAGGCAGGTATTGTATTTTTCCCACTATAAGGCAGTACCTTTTTTTGAGACTGAGACTCCTGCGCCTTGTAATATGACTAGTAATAATAGTACGAAAGTGTGATAACAAAATCTGTACGAAAGTGTGATAACAAAATCTGTACGAAAGTGTGATAACAAAATCTGAAGTTCATGTAAAATTTAGGGTGCGCCTTATAGTCTGAAAAATCTGGTATTTCATAAATAACTTAGGGGGGAGGGGTGTGGGAGATGTTTCTTCTTCTTCTTCTTCTTCGATCGCTCAGACGGTTTCCTGTCAATTATGAGTGCAGATGTGTCATGCTGCCGTTATGCGCCTAAGAAATAGGCCCAGCAAGTCCGACTTCGGCTGGAGGAAATGTTTTTGAAAGTGTTTCGTGAAAAATGGCAGGAAAATGGACCGCGTAAGGCAGAAAGATAGTAGATGACAGTAAGCAAAGGGGAAAAGGCAGAGTCAAAGAGAGTGACAGATTAGAGGAAGTTACAAGTACAGAACTTCCAGAAGGTTGGGGAAGTATTTATACAAAAGACCCCCCGGTATCCCCACGGGGGAATGTGGGAGATGTAACTCGGGATACTTTTAGATGAGAGAATGGATGAGGAGTTGGGTACTTTTTGTAAATACATATTTTAATGCATGTGCACTTATTTGTTGTTATTAAGAATGTGTTAGTTTCTGGTGTATGTGTGTGACGTGTCCGCGAGACAATTATCCTTGTATGTACGAGGACAACTAAAACAAAGTTGAAGTTGATAAGCGTTGACGGTGTTGACTTGATCAGGTTCTCAGCGGAGGAGGCCCGCGATCTGATCCAGCGCTACCTGACGGAGCACCCCGACCCCAACAACGAGAACATCGTGGGCTACAACAACAAGAAGTGCTGGCCCCGCGATTCCCGCATGAGGCTCATGAAGCACGACGTCAATCTGTGAGTATTGAGGGGCGCTAATACAGGGAAATATTAATATACTAGATCTTCTTGCATATAGCATCCTCCATCAAGAATTTGATGATTATGACGATATTTATCTGTATTATATCGGTGTTTATGAAGAACATCGTGGGCTACAACAACAAGAAGTGCTGGCCCCGCGACTCCCACATGAGGCTCATGAAGTACGACGTCAATCTGTGAGTATTGAGGGAAATATTAGCATATTAGATCAGTATTATATCGGTGTTTATGAAGAACATCGCTGGCTACAACAACAACAAGAAGTGCTGGCCCCGCGACTCCCGCATGAGGCTCATGAAGCACGACGTCACTCTGTGAGTATTGAGGGAAATATTAGCATATTGGATCAGTATTATATCGGTGTTTATCAAGAACATCGCTGGCTACAACAAGAAGTGCTGGCCCCGCGACTCCCGCATGAGGCTCATGAAGCACGACGTCACTCTGTGAGTATTGAGGGAAATATTAGCATATTAGATCAGTATTATATCGGTGTTTATCAAGAGCATCGCTGGCTACAACAAGAAGTGCTGGCCCCGCGACTCCCGCATGAGGCTCATGAAACACGACGTCAATCTGTGAGTATTGAGGGCGCTAATGCAGGGAAATATTAGCATATTAGATCAGTATTATATCGGTGTTTATGAAGAACATCGTGGGCTACAACAACAACAAGAAGTGCTGGCCCCGCGACTCCCGCATGAGGCTCATGAAACACGACGTCAATCTGTGAGTATTGAGGGCGCTAATGCAGGGAAATATTAGCATATTAGATCAGTATTATATCGGTGTTTATCGAGAATAACTTGGGCTACAAGAACAGGAAGTGCTGGAAGTGTTTGGACATTAAAAAAAACACTAACAAAAACCTACGTTTCTGAGCATAATCCCTTCGTCTGGGTGACACAAAAAGGAATCACCCAGACAAAGGGATTATGCCCAGCAACATAGTTTTAAAATTTTTTATAGTGTTTTTTAATATTTCCCTCTACACCCTCCCCCCCCACCCCCACCTCGACGGTATCCCCACAGGGGGGGGGGGGGGGGGGGTCATATCGAAATTCACAAGCTTTCAAAGTTTTCCTGTAGAGGGAAATTGGGTGATCCCCCGAAGAGATGCGCCGCTGAACAGGGTTTCGCTTTCGCTCTCCACAGGGGTCGCGCGGTGTTCTGGGACATCCAGAACCGCCTGCCGCGGTCGGTGACCACCATCCAGTGGGAGAGCAGCTTTGTGTCCGTCTACAGCAAGGACAACCCCAACCTGCTCTTCAACATGTGCGGCTTCGAGTGCCGCGTCCTGCCCAAGTGCCGCACCACGCACGAGGAGTTCACGCACCGGGACGGTGTGTGGAACCTGCAGAATGAGGTGAGCGTGGAAAAAAACAAACAAACTAGGTCACGACGGCGATAATGTATGCGCGGATGCCTTCCTCTCATGGTGACACACCACCACACAAAATTTGAAGCGATTCGGTCAAGCGGTTTGGGAGATATCCTTGGGACAGACAGACAGAAAAAAAGAAGAAAAAAGTTACATACACGAACGAAAACATACTCCTTTGCGATCATAGATCGGCAAAGGACAAAAACCTGAAGCAGACTGCAACGTCACTGGAACATACAGCAGGCAAACAACTATACGACAAGTGTAAAGTGACGTTATTCTAAACAACTGGATTATTTCGGCGAATGCGCCTTTATTAATATAGACGCACTAGCAGACAGCAAATATATAGCAAAAGGAGCAAAAAACAATACTTGGAAGTCGGAGTGTGGCTGCCCACGTGGCGGGGTAATAAAAAAAGCGGTCACACACGTAATGTTCTCATCCCTTGCTGGTGCATTTGTGCCTTGGTGTTCGAGTGCTTCGGCAGGGATGATCCCTGGAGTCTTTAAGCCAGGGGACGACAACAACAACAACAAACAGGTGAGGGTGAACAAAAAACCCACCAAAACCCTGAAGCAGACTGCGAGGTCATTGGAACATACAACAGACAAACGACTACACGACAAGTGTCAAGTGACGTTATTCTATTCACAAGAGGCAAAACAATACTACTGGATATTTCGGCGAATGCGCCTTTTATCAACACAGACAAACAAGAAAACAGCAAATATAGCAAAAGGAGAAAAAACCATACTTCCCCCGAAGATGGAGTGTGGCTGCCCACGTGGCGGGGTAATATAAAACACACACGGTCACACACGTAATGTTCTCATCCTTAGCTGATGCATTTCTACCATAGTGTTCAAGCGCTTCGGCTGTTGGGATGATGGTCCCTGGAGTCTTTTAGCCAGGGTGAGCTGACAACAACAACAGCAACCATCATGAGGTGAGGGTGGTCAGTAAAGGAGGGTCGGATAGTCTAAGAAAGATGGAGGGGGGGAAGAGGAGGGGGGGGGGTTGTAGAATAGGGAAATCCTCCCGAATCAGGAATGTGTCTGCTGAATTCAACGAGGAGACTAGTGGAGTAGTGACGACTGAAAGATGGACACGGATGTATCTGACCCATTATGGCCTGGAAACGCACAAGAAGAAGAGGGAAATACGCACACAAGAAAGCATGCGTGCACACACTTTTGCATGAAATCAAACATATTTTTTCTGTCTCCGTCTCTTTCTCTTCTCTCTCTCAGTCTGTCTTTCTCTCTCTCTCATACACTCTAACTTTCCATCATACAGGCATACTTAACCTTGTTTCTTCTTGGTATTCTAATGATGTTTGATTTCAGTGGATTTACATTATTTTAAAAACTATGTCACTCTCTCTCTCTCTCTCTCTCTCTCTCTCTCTCTCTCTCTCTCTCTCTCTCTCTCTCTCTCTCTCTCTCTCTCTCTCTCTCTCTCTGTCTCTCTCTCTCTCTCTCTCTCTCTCTCTCTCTCTCTCTCTCTTCACACAAAATTTGACGCGATTCGGTCCAGCGGTTCGGGAGATATCCTTGGGACAGACAGAAAAAAAGAAAGAAAAAAAAAAAACCCCAAACAAACAAAAAATAACAGACAAACCAGACGATCGCAATAGTCCGTCTTGGTGACGGACTAACAAACAGGTGAGGGTGAACAAAAAACACCAAAACCCTGAAGCAGACTGCGAGGTCATTGGAACATACAACAGACAAACGACTACACGACAAGTGTCAAGTGACGTTATTTTATTCACAAGAGACAAAGCAATACTACTGGGGCCAAAGTCTGTCGTCTTGCTGGGTAATCAAAAACGGTCACACACGTAATGTTCTCATCCCTAGCTGGTGCATTTGTGCCTTGGTGTTCGAGTGCTTCAGCTGTTGGGATGATCCATTTTCGTTTTCTCTCTCTCTCTCTCTCTCTCTCTCTCTCTCTCTCCCCCCCCCCCCCCCCCCATGTGTGCGTACATATACACATACAACTCACACACATACACAGACAGTCACGCATGTAGTGGTAGAGAGAGAGAGAAAAAGTTCACACTGATTCAAAATTCCAGGCTGTAATTACCCCGACTTTTGGGGTCTTTTCTCTGCGCAGGTGACCAAGGAGCGCACTGCGCAGTGTTTCCTCCGCGTGGACGAGGAGTCCATGAACCGCTTCCACAACAGAGTGCGCCAGATCCTGATGGCCTCTGGGTCCACCACCTTCACCAAGGTCAGTCAGTGAGTGGTGATGATGACGATGATGATGGTGATGGTGATGGACGACGATGATGATGATATGATGGCAATGATGATGATGATGATAATAATGATGATGATGGCGATGATGATGATGGCGATTACGATAATGATGATGATGATAATGATGATGGCGTCGGCGATGATGATGACGACAATGATGATGATGACAACAATGATGATGGCGATGATGATGATGATGATTGCAATGATGATGATGATGATAATAATGATGACGATGATGATGATGACTATGATGATGATGATGATGGCAATGATGATGATGGCGATGATGATGATGATGATTGCAATGATGATGATGATGGCGATGATGATGATGCTGGCGGGTCCGAGGATCAGTAGTCGCTGGCGGCCTGCCCTCTGGTGGCTGAAGAGTCCGATCCGGGCGTGATGGGTATGCGAAACCCTGTCCATGTTCAACTAAAAATTTGCTGTTGTGAAGAAAGAAAAAAATTTAAGATGGCCTGGGGAAAGAAGAATGGATATGATAAAGTAAATAACTGGAGAAGAGGAGGAGGGGAGGGGAAGAGAGGGAAGAAAGACAGAAAAAAGAGGAAGGAAGTTTAATCAGATAGATAGGCCACAGCCCCTTCTGATGGGGTCACAAAACATCATGAATACAAATGACAATAAACAATAAATACATAAGTAACGCAATATTCAATAACATTGCACTGACGATAAGGAGTAAAACGAAGCAGATTTAGCTAAGTAATGTACTACGTAGCTTGAAGGCTTTATAATCGTATAAACAAATTTTCTCAAGTAACATTTCATTCTGATTCGCTAATAACAATACAATGTAACATTAAACAAGCAAGGGTTTTTAGAATATTTTGTGGGTAACAAATTATCTCGCAGGTCTTTATAGCAAACAGTGTTTTTTATCTTCTTTAGCAGATTTACATAATGGACACATCATAGACTCTTCGTCAACATTTCTATAATTGAAGGAACAGAATAGAGAAGCGAGAAAAAAAAAGAGGGAAAACTTCTCTGACCCTTTAACGAATAGACATGGGGACTTTTACTTTACGTTCTTTGTGTGATGTGTTTGTGGCAGATTGTGAACAAGTGGAACACGGCTCTGATCGGGCTGATGACCTACTTCCGGGAGTCTGTGGTCAACACCCAGGAGCTGCTGGACCTGCTGGTCAAGTGTGAGAACAAGATCCAGACCCGCATCAAGATCGGCCTCAACTCCAAAATGCCCTCCCGTTTCCCCCCGGTCGTCTTCTACACCCCTAAAGTAGGTCCACCCTCTTTGGTGCTTTGCTCGGTTTGTAGTTGTGGAGATTCCCCATGGGGATACCGTGGGGGTCTTTTGTAAAAAATAGTTCCCCCACTGTCTGGAAATTCTGTGCTTGTAACTTCCTCTAATCTGTTTCTCTGCCTCTTTTCCTTTTGCTTACTGTCATCTACTATCTTTCTGACTTGTTGGCCCATTAAAAAACAAATAAAAAAAATCTTCCAAATAACTTTTCTCCTTTGAGCTCCAAGATCGAAATGTGTCGGCTGTACGCTGTTTATTTCCGTGTTGACCGTGACCTTCCGTGCTCCAGGAGCTGGGCGGTCTGGGCATGCTGTCCATGGGCCACGTCCTGATCCCCCAGTCGGACCTGCGTTGGTCCAAGCAGACGGACGTGGGAATCACCCACTTCCGCTCCGGCATGAGCCACGACGAGGACCAGCTCATCCCCAACCTGTACCGCTACATCCTGCCCTGGGAGAGCGAGTTCATCGACTCCCAGAGGGTCTGGGCCGAATACGCCTTGAAACGCCAGGAGGCCAACGCCCAGAACAGGTCAGTGTGAGATCAACAAGGATTTGTAAAGATTTCTGCTATGTTCAGACCTGCCAACCCGTACGATTTTGGCATATTTTGTACGCCAATTTACCCAAAATGCGACCAGTACATCGGGTGAATAAAAAATACAGCATAAAAAAAATCATAGTGACATATTTTTTTTTAAAGCAGTTCGATCCCCGAAACGATTGTTCGTTCGAAATCGGCGATTTAGCATAACTGCGAAGTGTTGGAGTGCAACCACGACTTGCAAACGAATCTCGCTTGGCCAAATCTCGCGGCGCTAGGTTTGTGATGCGCGCCAAGTTGGTTTATCAACACGCACCGAAGTGAAGAGAATTTCTGAAAATGTCGAAACGCAAAAGCGACGATCCTCCTGATGTAGGCAAAACAAAGAAGCCATCAGCAAGATCACAAAGATTTCTTAAGAGATATTCAACTATCCCTGGAATTCGAGAGTCGACGCGAGGAAAGACTTACGCATATTGTATTGCAGCTACTGTCAAGTCGACTTCTCCATTGCATTTGCCAGTTCTGGAAAGTTTGACATTGAGCAGCACTGCAACAGGAAAATGCATCAAGATCGTGTAATATATTTGTATATTGGAAATAGAGTTGTCCTTAGAGTACACCACTTTTTCCAAGAATACACCACTTTCCGTGAAAAAAATACTCCAACTGAAAACTCAGGGTTGGCAGGTCTGTATATTGTGCATATATACATAATGGTCTTGCCCACGGAGAGTGAGTTCATCGACTCCCAGAGAGTCTGGACAGAGTACGCCCTCAAAAACTAGGAGGCCGAAGGTCAGAACAAGTCAGCGATGATGTGATCAGAAAATAGGTTTAATTCATTGGAGGATTTATTGTGTACATGGTTTTGTTATGGACTTGCAGAGAATGTGGGCAGAATACGACATTATTACTTCCAAATGCCTGAAAGACTGGGGTTTCTTTGGTTTTATATCAAACTTTCATAGTTCTTTGTCCAACATGCCTTTTCTTGTTGTTCACTACCGTAATTTTCGGGTTATACGGCGATATTTTGTTTCTCCAATTTCGACCTATGCGTCTAATAAACGAGGGCCACCTATTAGTGAACAAAATCATTAGAAGAGAGGCAACGATTGCCGTGCTCAGTACAGTCTACTGTGAGTCACAACATCGAAAGTGGTCACGAGTCGCCGATACAACGAATACTCGCGTTAAAATGCTTCAAAATCCTTATTATCGTCCAACAGATGCCATAACCCTTCATTGGATGTGAAAAGCATCGTTGTAGAGCTTAAAATGCCATAATTCTATCAGTTTTGAGGAAGAATTGTCCAAACACATCAACAGGAAGCAGCACAAACGGAAGTTCGATTATTTGAAAGGGGAGCCAACTCTCGTTTATGACAGCAGTAATGGCGGTCGGTAAGCATTTACAGGACGCGTACGGGCTTCAAGGTTTGACTTTCGTTTGCGAGGGCGTTTTTGCGTTGTAAACGAGGGCGTCTTTTGCTTTAATTTTTTCAGATTTTTCTTGAAAATTACCCTATCTAATTTAATCATACTATACCAACACTCAAAACAACTGCATTAGCCTAAAACAACCTGGAACCTTACCCTAGCACATAGCTAAAACGAAAGTGGCCCCAAGGGACTGCACCCATACCGCAGGGAGCAGCGGGAGTGACTCCCCTTACTTCCGGGTATGACGCGCACCCTTGGGGCACCGGATATGTCATTCTTAAATTTTCCAGCCTTTCTACCACACCTGGGCCTACCCTGCTCCGCCTTTTCTGACTCTTGTCTATCTGGTGGGTTCGTTCCGTGCATAGCTTTGTTCTATTCAGTTTCTTGGGAAGGCTGTTAGTCATCCTATCGATATTATTTCATTGTCATTTCTTGGTGTTCGTTTTAGTTGAAAAATTATTTCGTTCACTCTGTTGTTCGTTTTCGGGGTGGCGTCAGCCATTATGGCTTCTTGCACCCCTCGGTTTCAAAACACTCGGGCAAAGCAGTTTCTGCTTCGGTTGTTTTTCTGTTTCCAAGTCAGTTGACTCTTCTTCTCTCACTAGGGACCCTTTGGGCAGGTTCTCTTAATCTTCTACAAGAAGTTTTCGTCTAAATCCTCTCACAAATCCTACGTCTAACGTCCAGTCACAGTCCGTTTCGGTTACACCGGCCTAACCGGTTTCGGAGCCCATTCCAGTTTCTCTCCCTTCGGAGGTTTCTGCTCCTCCTTTTCCGTTGGACTCGCAGGCTTTGTACTACGTCACTTGGACTCTTCGGGTTTCAGGGTTCTCCCTTTCGCATCGACAGAATCTTCCTCCTATTTCGGTTCTATGATTAGGCCAGAGAGGGTGCCGCCAGTTGTCTCTTCTAACGTGAGACTGTCACTGGCGCAGCCCTCTCTCCTTCTTCTGTTCACAGGCTTGCCTCCAGGAGGCCCTTGTCCGCTAAGACCAGCGTCGACCTCAACAGGGATAGGCAATCCCTTTCCACCTCTGGTTTCCGTCCTGTGGGCTTGATGTTTACGGAACAGAGAGGCTCCCCTCCGGGGAGCTTGCCTAGTGACAGAGGTGACTCCTCTGTCACCAGACTGGCCAGTCTGTCAGGCAATCATCCGGTGGTACCTGGGAGGTACCTCCAGGATCGGGAACGGCCTGTTCCCTTTCCTGAGTCCGGGCTCAAATCCTCCACTCAGTTCGAGGGAGAGGTTACCAGGACAGTCAAATCGGTCGGTGCGGGGCACCTTCAATACCGATAAGAGTCCATACCCCCCTCCCGGGGGATGGCTCTCCAGTGATCCTGGCACTGGCGCGGTTGGGGCCTCTTGGCAGTCCCACCGCAACCGGAAATTCGCTTCTCACGGTTGGGAGACGGTTTCCTCCGGTTCTCCCGGTGCTTACCCGGTTTCATCCGGTTTCTCCCGGTTGTCTCCCGGTTGCTTGGCCAACGCGGACATACCGGGGGATGGCACGGTTGGAGCCTCTTGGCTTTCCCACCGCAACCGGTGGTTATTTGCCTTTCCCGGTTGCGAGACCGTTTCCTCCGGTTCTCCCGGTGTTTACCCGGTAATCATCCGGTTGTCTCCCGGTTGCTTGGCCAACGCGGACATACCGGGAAAGGGTTCGCCTAGAACCGGAAAATTCCGATGATGAATTTCCGGTTCGTTCCTCCGGTTTGGGTCAACCGGGAATGTCCCGCTCGCACGGAGGACGCCACGTTCTCCCGGTTCCGGCCGGTGTTCAGTGATCCTCTCACTCCCTACCGGCAGAGCCCTCTGCCAGGCATGGCCTCCGGTGGTGTTTGACTCTTGGGCCGCCCTTATCAGAAGCTTCAACGGCCAGACCCCTCCAGGGAATTCTCTGAGTTTCAGTCCGACTTTGAGTCAGACATGGAACTGGACCCTCAGTCGGAGGTCCCTCACTCTCTCACTGAGTCCTCGGTTCAGAATCTTCTCAAGATTTTGTCTCGATCGTGCCCTTACGTGGTACCTGTGCGTTCCTCCCATCAGGAGTCCGCCACTGATCACGCGGTTGGCTCTCTTCTGCAGGCCAAGAGCTCCTTGACTCTCCAAGCCCCCTCCTTCCCGGAGGATTTGGTGGTTAAAGCGGAGTTCACGTTGAGGACCGGCAAGGTCCTTTCATTGAAACAGATTGCTGAGGCTAATCTGGGGCGTTCTCAGCCGGCCTCGTCTCAGTTCAGTTCCTTTTTGGTACCTGGATTCAGACCTTTCGTCCCCCTACCGACGGAATACCTGCCCTTCCCCTCCGTCTCCAAACCTTCTGAGGAGGTGGAGTCCTTGGGGTCCTGCTGCTGTTCCTCCCGTCACGTTCAAGTCTCTCGAGGAATCTCTGTCTGGTTCTCTCAGGGCTTGTGGCATGGCCACCTCTCTCGTGCAAACCTTGGCGGAGTCTCTAGGCAATTCAGCCTCTGATTCACCGGCGGTTTTTCAGTTCTTTGATCAGGTGGATGAAGCTTCCGTTGGAGTCTCTCTAGCCCTTTTGGGCAATGTGCTACAGAGCCTCTCTGATGTCACGGCTGGTTTGAAGGTTCAAACCTGTGCCTTGGCCCGGGATTCTTTCTGGCGCAGAACAGGTCTCTTTCGTCCAGGGAAAAGGAGCGTTTTGCGCTCTCTTCCCCTTCCGGAGTCGGGCTTGTTAGGGGAAGAATCGGTTCCCCCAGTTCTCGAGTCCTCTTCAAAGAGGAAGTCAGCTGATAGCCAGAAGGCTATCTATCGGGCCCTGTTGAACCAGCCCCGTCCCAACCATTTCGTCCGGGGTACTTCGCGTCCCGCTCTAGGAGTGTGGGATACTCCTCTAGGCCTCCTCCCCAGTTCAAGGCCTTGAGGCCCCCCTTCCCAGTCTTCTCGTGGCAACAGGAGGCCGAGCCTTCCAAGAAACGGCGATCCTGTCCGTTGGAGATCCTCCAGAGGAAGTGGAGGACCTTCTCTTGAAGGGCGCGGGCGCGAGTGAACGATCCCAGTCCGGGTTTCTATTCCCGACTTTTTCAACCGGTCCTGTCAACCGGTTTTATCAAAATTCCCGACCGTTTTTGGCCCATTCTGACTCTAATTGGCCGGCGATCTCTTAGGCCGTTTAAAGGGTTTTTTGTTCTTCTTCGGAGCTCCTTCCTCTGGCCTGGGTATACATAGGCCCTTGCAGAGAGAAGTCAGAGTGCGCACTCCTTCTTTCACGGTTTCAACCATGAGTTGTTCAACCTGTTGACTCGTTCGGCCGTTCCAGTCATCCTGTTTCGGACTGGTTCCGTCCCGATCTGGCTTTTACTGTCCGGCTAGCATGATCTTCCCTTCTCAGCCGTCAGATCACCGAACGGCACAGCTTTCAACCTAAAGTTGTTCGACGGGGTGATTTTTGCCTTCCTTCAGGCCCCCCCCCTTTTTTTGGTCTTCGGCGTCTCGTTCCGACCGTTTTTTTTTTTTATGGTTTAGGTCGAGGTGTGTCATCGTCACGTTTGCACACTGTTTCGCTTTTTGTCTACATGTTTTCCTTTTCGGTGGGGACTTTTCCGCGTCATCTGGTTCGATTTGACGTCATGCGATAGCAACTATGTTGCTGTTGCTGTCTGTTCCTACTTCATAGGCAGTTTTTTATTTTTATTTTACCTCCCTACCGATCGAATTGTCTCCGCTGGTTTTTCACCCAGTCAACGGGGGTCCCTTTCGTCGGTCTTAGCATGTAGAGTTGGTTACGAAGTGCAGTCGCACATTCGTACCGTGGTTTCTCAGTTTGCTAGGTCAGAGGCTGATTCTGCTGCTCTTGCGGATTTTCATCCTAGTACTAGCTGTCTCTATCCCGCCATCGGTCCTTTGCTTGCCCGACATTCTGAACTAGTCTTGTCCAGTTTGTTTTCTGACCCAGACTCGCCCCTTCGATCGATATTTTCCAGTTCGAAAGGGCGTAGCAGTGTGTAGTGGCCCGGTCCGGCCACTCATAGTCCGTAATGTATCAGGCCTTGGCTGCTCTAGGTGACTCGATGCGGAGTTTGTCTTCTTCAGTATGAGTTCCATGGCCTTAGGTGCTACCGTACCGCTAAGCTGTACGCCACCACTTCTCGCACTTCTTCCTGAAGTGCATGCCGTTGTATTCCTCCCCTCTGATGGCACTAATCCCCCGGGTGTTGAAGAAGTCCTTCGGGAGCACCCGGACTTGATTCTCGTCACACCAATGTGGCCCAGGAGCCATTGGTTCCCAGAGCTCCTCGACATGGCGCAAGACGGTCCTCTTCCGCTCAATCTCACTCCCGCCACTCTTCTTCAGTCAAGAAGCGGGGTCGGACACCCTTGCCCTTCAAGGCTAAACCTGGTCGCATTGCGGCTGTCCGACTAGGCCTTCGCTCTCAGGGGTTTTCCACGCGCACCGTGGATCTGTTGGCCGCCTCTCGGCGTAAGTCTACAAACGATCTGTATGATCTTCGCCGGGCCACCTGGTTTGCGTTTTGTCAGGAGAGAAAGTTTGACCCGCTTCGTCCCTCAACGGTTCAGTTCGTGGAGTTCCTCTCTCACTTGCTTAGAACTAGGAACTCTTCCTCTCAAACCTTGTCAGGTTATAGGGCGGTCTTGATTAGCACGATCTCGTTGTCTTTAGGTTCCAAGTTTACGGGGAATCTCTCGGCTTTGCCAGTTTCTCACTTCCTGGACGCTGTGCGCCTCCAAGCCCCGTCCAGAACGGTCCAGTGTCCTCAGTGGGACATCTTTTTGGTTCTGGTTTTTCTCTGGGTCAAATTTGAACCCCTGGAGTCGTTGTCTCTTAAGCTTCTGACTCTCAAGACAGTTTTTTCTCATTTCTTTCGCCACTCCCGTCGCCTCAGTGGTTTGCATGCTCTGAGAGGTCTCACCAAGGATGTCAGTTCGAGGAGGACTTCTCGTCTGTCTCCCTTTCTTTTCTCCCGGAGTTCCGTGCAAGAACCAGTCTGGTTATGTTTCCTCTCCCTTGGCCTCTTTTTCGAGTCTTCGCTCCGTTCTGGGTCCTGATGATCGTGATTTCTTCCTCTGCCCCGTTAGGGCTCTTCGTTCTTCTGGCTCGTACCAAGTCCTTCAGAAGGGCTAAACGTCGCCTGTTCGTCTCCTTTAATCCCAAGTACTGCAGCGATGTGGCTAAGGGTACTGTGTCCCGTTGGTTCCTCGACCTCATTAAGTTGGCCTATGCCCGCTCGCTGGTTAGGTTACCTGATAACCCCATTCGCGCCCACGAGTTGCGGGCCATCAGCTCTTCCCTGGCGGTAGTCAAGGGTGTCCCTCTTGTGAAGGTTATGGCCTCAGCGTTCTGGTAGTCGCAGAACACCTTTCTTCAGTTTTTACCTGAGGGATATCTCTGCTCAGGGCGAAGACGACTCCTTTTCCATCTAGAAGGTGGTCGTTTCGCAGGTCCCGGTCTCCTTGTAGTGTGAGTTCCGGTGTTTTTTGTGCCTCTGTTTTTTCTCTGTGTTCTTTGGTATATCATTGACATGACTGTTTGGGGGTATTTATTTGCATATTTTCAGGGATGTTGTACATCTTTCGGGGGATTCTCTTAGGAGTGTTTCCCCTCTTTTACTGGTATGCTTTTGGGGTTGTTGGTGTGTCAGTTGGCACGCATCACCCTCCACCACGGTGGTAATCTGCAGTTGTTTTGAGTGTTGGTATAGTATGATTAAATTAGATTGGTGGATTTTGATTAATCCTACTATCTATTTAATTTAATACTTACCAACACTCAAAACAAAAAATGTTCCCTCCCAGCCTCCCTCCTGATGCGGGGCTGTAAAATTACACGAATGACATATCCGGTGCCCCAAGGGTGCGCGTCATACCCGGAAGTAAGGGGAGTCACTCCCGCTGCTCCCTGCGGTATGGGTGCAGTCCCTTGGGGCCACTTTCGTTTTAGCTATGTGCTAGGGTAAGGTTCCAGGTTGTTTTAGGCTAATGCAGTTGTTTTGAGTGTTGGTAAGTATTAAATTAAATAGATAGTAGGATTAATCAAAATCCACCAATTCGCCTTATTCACAGCAGCGCCTAATGATCCCCAAAATACGGTACAGTGGAACCTCCCTTAAGACCTTCAAAAGCCATGCAAAATGAGGTCTTATAAGGGAGGGGTCTTATAAGGGAGGTGATTTTAATACTTACAAAGAAGGGCAATGTCTCAGAGTCAGAGAAGTAGGTCTTATATGGGAGGGAGTCTTATGATGGGAGGTCTTATAAGGGAGGTTCCACTGTACTTTGAAATGAAATTGGATTGACAATGTCTGACCAACAAACTGGAAACCCTGTGTGAAGCTGTGACCCCCGTGTTGTGTGCGAGCAGACGCCTGACGCTGGAGGATCTGGAGGACAGCTGGGACCGGGGCATCCCCCGCATCAACACCCTGTTCCAGAAGGACAGGCACACCCTGGCCTACGACAAGGGCTGGAGGGTGCGCACAGACTTCAAGCAGTACCAGGTCAGATCGTGGTCAATGATAAATATCTGCTTTAGCCATAACTTCGCAGACCTGTTTACTCTACTCTTTTCGAGTAGTATTTTACTACTCTTCAAAATTGAAAATAATGCTCATTTTTAGTGAACATTGTTTGATGGTTTAATGAATAAAGCTACACGTTTTGAACCAAAACTACTCATTTCAGCTATCCAGACTACTCAAGACTTGTGTAGGGGGTAATAATAATAATAATAATGAGGAAAATGTAGGCTACAGGGCGCTTTACGCACAATTGAAATGGAATAAAAACATGAAACAAAAATCCAATAACATGAGCAGACAAAACAATACCGGTCAGACTTCGTTTGGCCGGTAAACATACACATAGCAATCAGCAACAACTGCTGTGACTACTACTACTACTACTATTACTACTTATAATAGGCCTAATACATGTCTGCATAAGTTATTGAGTGAGTGTGTGCGAGTATATGTCTGTGAATGTGAGTGCACGTGTGTGTTTGTGTATGTGAGTGCACGCATGTGTTTGTGTGTTTGTGCAAGTGTATGTTTGTGTAAGTGGGTGTGTGCGTTTCGGTGAGAATGTGTTTTTCTGTCAGTGTTTGATGAAATGTGTGTGGGTCTGTGTGCAAGAACTACCAGACATGCCTACCGTCACAGGTTATCCGTATTTGTTACGGAAATGTATTGATTTTGGCAGTGTGTTCCGAAAATACGGAAAACAGGCGCATGTTACGGGAAAAATAAAAACAACAACAAAAAATTACGATACTGGCTGTTGGTTTAGCGTCTGCGAGAGAGAGAGAGAGAGAGAGAGAGAGGCGGGAAAGCAATACCGAAAGCTTACGAAAGTCAGCCCCGAAGTTTTCCGAGAGAGCTTTTTAACCAATCGTCTTTCACCAAGGTCGAGCCAAAATTTGACCGGCTATGCGCTTGGCAGCTTCAAGCGTCAGAGTGCGCGAATTCCATGAAGATGGATGCTGGACGGAGCTATGTTCCTGAAAATCATGCTCTGTTACTGATTTTGAGTGTGAGTGTTTGGGGGTAGGCATGTCTGGAACTACGCATGAGTTGCTGCAGTGTTGTGATGTTTGGCCGATGCGCGGCTTTGTTTTCTCCCCAGGTGCTGAAGCAGAACCCGTTCTGGTGGACCCACCAGCGCCACGACGGCAAGCTGTGGAACCTGAACAACTACCGCACGGACATGATTCAGGCCCTGGGCGGAGTGGAGGGCATCCTGGAGCACACCCTTTTCAAGGGGACCTACTTCCCCACCTGGGAGGGTCTCTTCTGGTGAGGCAAAACACACAGGGGTCACACGGTTTTTGAAAGTCGTTGAGAAACGGGGTGCCATTTTCGAGTCTTTGATAGTTGCCTTTGGTCTGTGAAAATGGCGAAATGGTTTGTGAAAAAGTCATTGAAGCCTTTAAAAAAAAAAAGTCGTTGACGCCGTTATAAAACCCTTTGCTTCCAGAATTGATAAAGAAGCAATTTAAATCGGCTTATTTTCCGATATATCCGCGGTTCGACGATCTAGTTCTGTTTGCAAACGTCCTCGATTTGTCGAGAGTTACTTCCCTTCGCTATATCCGGGTCTTTTGCCAGTGGGTTTGAGGAGTCGATTAAATACAAGAAGCTGAACCAGTGCAACTTGAGAGCAATCACGACCGAAACAATCATCGTCATCAAATAGAAAAGAAGTTGAAAATGCCTAGCAGCTGCCTGATTTCAACAAGAAGTGGCTTGAAAAAGCTGAGTGCAAGAAGTGGCTGCGAAAGCACGCTACTGACAAACAACAGGCGTTCCGCACTCTGTGCGAAACAATTGTGAGAGGTCTTTGAAAATAGGATAAAGGGTCTTTGAAAGTTAGTGAATAATGGTATTAAAAATCTGTGCAAACCCTGAACAGTCGTGTGGAGATCTTTCAAGTCACCATGGAGCTTTTTCATTGGTGGTTTTGGCTCCGGCCACAAAGTTTCTGGAGTCGGCGGTGTGAAACTGTGAGAAGGTGAAGCGTTTTTAACTGTTAGTCAACCGTTGCTATCTGTATTTGTGTGCAGGGAGCGTGCCAGTGGGTTTGAGGAGTCCATGAAGAACAAGAAGCTGAACCAGTGAAATATGGTGGTGTTTGATTAGATAGTCAACCGTGGCTATCTATTTGTGTGCAGGGAGCGTGCCAGTGGGTTTGAGGAGTCCATGAAGAACAAGAAGCTGATCCAGTGAAATATGGTGGTGTTTGATTAGATCGTGATGGATGCTCCTGCTTTCAAGATGTACTGAAGTTCAGGATTTTTTTTGTCCAGGATGTCCTGAAGTTCAGGATTTTTGTATTGCTTGGAGCTGGCGTTTATGAGAATTTGAAAAGATGTTTTTTGCTGGTTATAGAGGTCATGAAGTTTAACCAGAAGTGAAAGTGCAATGAGAGCCTGTCAATTACATTGGAAACTTGCTTTCCTTCAGCTTCCAGGGGGCATTGCCGGGGCCTTCGCCGGGGCCTAAGCGGCCCCAGGACCCCTGCCTTGCAGGATTTTAAATATTTCCAAGGAGCACCCATGGATAGTGAACCGTGGCTATCCGTTTTTGTGTGCAGGGAGCGTGCCAGTGGGTTTGAGGAGTCGATGAAGAGCAAGAAGCTGAACCAGTGAAATATGGTGGTGTTTGATTAGATAGTCAACCGTGGCTATCTGTATTTGTGTGCAGGGAGCGTGCCAGTAGCTATCTTAAGTTTTATATTTATGTTTCTATATCTTTATCTCTGTATTTGTGTGCAGGGAGTGTGCCAGTGGCTTTGAGGAGTCGATGAAGTGCAAGAAGCTGAACCAGTGAAATATGACATGGCTTGTTTTAGTAGTTAGCCATATACAGTGGAGTCCGGGTAAAACGAATTTTAACGGAACACAGACTCAGTTCGTTGTATCAGGATTTCGTTATACATGTACATGTACAATGTATGTTGAAAACAAAAACAGTTCAAACACTCGCCAATGATAACCGAAAACATAAACTTGACCAGTTTGGATCGTCTGTCTTAATCACGGGATGTACAAGGCTTGAAGAAGTTCAGCAGTGTTGTCTGACGCTGGTCTGTTTTGGCACACTTTTCAACAAGTTTGTCCATTAAGTGACAACACATCACACAAATTTAGTTTCTTATAGGCTTTCACGAACTTTTCGATCTTTATTTTGAGCGCGAATTGTAAAGCGACCTTGAGAAACCGAATGATCTGTAGGAAGCCTAGGCCTAGCAGACGACCCAGTGTGAATCTAAATGAGTTCACGCATGCGCAGTTCATATTTTCCAACTTCCTTCCTCTTGACAACACGTTCTAGCTTGGAGTTTGAAGGCCTAGGTTTTTGCAGCGCATCGCACAGGCTGAGTTCGTTATAGGCTATTTTTCCAAGTAAATAAAATTATCCTGGGGCGTAGAACATGTGTTCGTAAAAAGCGGATGTTCGTTATTTCAAAAGGATTTTTTGTTCGTTATACCCATGGCTTTGCAAGTGACAAATAGAAGGGCATTTGCCGGGAAATTGAAGTCAGTTCGTTAATCGCGAAATTTCGTTAAAAGCGAGTTCGTTATAGTTGGACTCCACTGTAGCTATCTTATCTTTTATATTTATGTTTCTATATCTTTATCTCTCTGTATTTGTGTGCAGGGAGCGTGCCAGTGGCTTTGAGGAGTCGATGAAGTACAAGAAGCTGACCAACGCCCAGCGCTCCGGGTTGAACCAGATCCCCAACCGACGGTTCACCCTTTGGTGGTCCCCCACCATCAACAGAGCCAACGTCAGTAATTTGTAAAGCTTCTTTGTATTTCCAGACATTTTGAAACGTCTTGACTACTGTGTCAATACTGTCTGATTCTTTGTAGTCTGTCTTGTGTAGCTGTAACTTTGTTCAAGCAGTTGAACAGGTATCCTTACTCATTATGGCCATATGGCCTGGGAACACAGAATAATAAGAAGAACAGATTTCAATAAAATTTTCTTGAAGATTTTGTTATTGCTTCAAGAGCTTTATTCTCAAGTTTGGAGAATTTTACGGACTTTTAAGGCGCATCCGATTATAAGGCGCAACCCTCAAATTTTACACAAAATTTGGATTTTGTTATTATATTTTCTTACTGTATTATTAGTCCTGTCATAAGGCGCAGAGGTCTCAGTCTAGGGAAAAAAGTATCGCCTTATAGTCTGTGAAATGCGGTAATCTGGATGGTGCAAGAGCATCAACTATTGCGAAGAAATTACAGCTGAGAATAAGCATCCTTTCTTTTTGTGCTGTGATGATGAAGTCGCGAATCAACAACGATGTAGACAGTGTCAAGCATTGAGGTGTTCATTGACTGTTGTCTGATCAGGGCTCCCAGGGACCCCCATTTGGGGGTCTATGAAGCACTAAAATTCTACAGGACCCTCTAAAAGAATGTGCAGGGGGTCCCAGGGATGCACTAGAAAAATTCATTTTAGCATTCACTATGCCACTGGGACCCTCTATCCCGCCTCTAGGACCCTCTATAATGTAAGTGAAGGAGTCCATGGGACCCCTTGTTTTGTGGGACGATTGGGAGCCCTGCCTGATAGTTGTCTCCAAACCTTCAAATCCCGACAGAAAGCATACCTCTTCAGAAAGTACCTTGATTGATGTTTGGCGTGAGGAAATATAATGTACTTGTAGCCTCTCTCTCTCTCTTACTCTTAGTGTGTGCGCGCGTGTGTGTGTGTGTGTGTGTGTTTAGTGTTATAATATAATCAATTAGTATACAAATTTAGTATTTTTATTTTTATTTTTAGGCTTATTGTATTGTTAGATTTTGTTTCTTTTGTTGTGGCCAGAATGTTTTTATTGATGTTACGAAAAGTGTGTCGCTGATATAATTGTATCAGGGATCCTGTATAATGAGAGAGAGAGAGAGAGAGAGGGGGGGCCGTGTGTACACATGTATTGGTGCATTCCTTCCTGCTGCTTGTTGACATTTTCATTAGTTTCTGCGAGGGTGAGGTGTTATCAGAGAGTGACAGTGCTGGTGAACGAGGGTGGATGTCTTTGTGAGTGAGAATCATGTTATTTTGGTTACTTTATTTCTTTGCACTGGAATGTTGGTAGTATGACTTTCTTGCTGATTTTAAAGCATGTTTTTCATCTTCCAGTGTTGCTTTGGTAAAGCGCATCGAGCATACTACTGTATGGATTATAGCGCTATATGAAATAAAATTATTATTATTATTACCATATTTTTCGGACTATAAGGCGATACATTTTTCCAAGACTTAGACCCCTGCGCCTTATAATGTGACTGATGAAACAGTAAGAAAATATAGCAACAAAATCTGAAATTTAGGTTAAAAAAAATTTGGGTGTGCCTTATAGTCCCAAAAATACGGTATGTATGGGTTTCCTGGTAGTGAAATGACCACTCAATGATCGTGGACGTTGCAGGTGTACGTGGGATTCCAAGTGCAGCTGGACCTGACTGGGATCTTCATGCACGGCAAGATCCCCACGCTGAAGATCTCCCTCATCCAGATCTTCCGCGCCCATCTGTGGCAGAAGATCCACGAGAGCGTGGTCATGGACCTCTGCCAGGTCAGTCACAGCAGCAATGAAATATTACAAAAATGGCCAGAGATAGATCTAAATGCCAAGTCGTTTACTTTCAAAGAAACTCCATGCCAAAATTTTGCTGGACTTTTATTGGCTCGTGTGCGTTGCCTTTGACAGTAACAACACAAGTTCTGACTGTGTGTTGTGTGCGTTGCCTTTGACAGCAACAATACAAGTTCTGACGGTGTGCTGTCAGGCATCAGAATTGTCAGAGGATTTCAGAGGCTTAAGAATTTCTGACAGAGGATTGTCTTCTCTTGTCAGAGGTTTTGCCTTTTTATTCAGTGTTATCCTTTGTGCTAAACAGCATTTTAAAGTGTTTTTTCACTATATTAAGCCTTTTTGGTGGTGTTGGGAACTGATTTCAGTGTTGTCCCTCTATAGTCTGGGGCCTTGATGGCCCTTTTACCGCGGTTTTCAGAGGATTGGACTTCAGACTATTCTGACGGTGTGCTGTGTGCGTTGTCCAGGTGTTTGACCAGGAGCTGGACGCCCTGGAGATAGAGACGGTGCAGAAGGAGACCATCCACCCCCGCAAGTCCTACAAGATGAACAGCTCCTGCGCCGACGTCCTGCTCTTTGCCGCATACAAGTGGAACGCCTCCAGGCCCTCCCTGCTGGCAGACTCCAAGTAGGTCCTCCTTCTTCTTCTCCTTCCTCATCAGTCACACAAAAATCGCATACAATAAAAAAAAAAGTGGGTCTCTGGCGAGCAACCCAAATTTCACAGAGATGCCTCTGTGACTGTAAGGTACCCTACTACTTAGCCCTTTCATCGCCAATGTCGCATTTATGCACCACAATGGTTTAACACCCATGTCACCAAAAGGCATCAAATTAGGGTCTGTTATCCAAAGACCCTATTTTCTTAATTTTGGGAGGTAAGGATAGACCTAATGTTATACACTGTCACTAATGAATTCCCAAAATTGCAGATAATTGTTTTCTTTATCTAGCTAAATTTAATGGATATTTTTTGGTTGAAAAATGGCTGGCGGCGAAAGGGTTAATACCTAACAATACTAATGCTTAATACTTCTGTGATCCCAGGCCATACAGCCATAATGGGTAAGGTACGTATGTGTTTTGGTTTTCAGTTTTCACTATTTCTCGAGACCTTGATGTTTAAACAGGTCTCTCGAAATAGGATAAAAGCAATATCCCACAGCAAAGTCATAATAACTGATAGTAATTGCTTAAGTGTTTTTTTTCCCCATTTACTTTATATTTATTACTACCTTGCAGGGACACTATGGACGGGGCCACGGCCCAGAAGTACTGGATCGATGTGCAGCTGAGATGGGGTGACTACGACTCGCACGACATAGAGCGCTACGCCCGCGCCAAGTTCCTGGACTACACCACGGACAACATGAGCATCTACCCCTCCCCCACTGGGGTGCTGATCGCCATCGACCTCGCCTACAACCTGCACAGGTCAGAGCCTCTAAACATAGGGTTTTATTGAAGATAGATGTGATGGATACATCACTGCATACCTGCCAACCCTCCCGGTCTTCCCGGAATTCTTGTGAAACTCCTGGATTTCGAAATTTCCAGCTTAGATGACCTCAGAAACGAGTGTTATGAAACCCTAAAACCGAAACTGGGTTTCAGGAAGCTTCGCGGAGCAGAGTTCATACTGCGCATGTCGGAAGCGGGGGCTACTTCCTCCTGCAATCCTTTGTTTGGCGGTCTTTAGGCCTGTCTCACGCCGCCATTGAAGTAACCTCTCCATGATGCCGAAGGCAAAGGAGAAGATGAAGAAATGGAAGACCGCCTTTTCATACGAATACAAAAAAATTGATAAACTGGTAAGCTTGTAATGACTCCAGTGTGGTAAGCTTGTAATGACTTCAGTGTGGTAAGCTTGTAATGACTTCAGTGTGGTAAGCTTGTAATGACTTCAGTGTGGTAAGCTTGTAATGACTTCAGTGTGGTAAGCTTGTAATGACTTCAGTGTGGTAAGCTTGTAATGACTTCAGTGTGGTAAGCTTGTAATGACCAGTGTGGTAAGCTTGTAATGACTTCAGTGTGGTAAGCTTGTAATTACCAGTGTGGTAAGCTTGTAATGACTTCAGTGTGGTAAGCTTGTAATGACTTCAGTGAGCCTCCTGAGGGCTAGTTTTCACATTTAAAAGAAAAATGTTTCTCAGCTTCAGGGGGCTGTGCCCGCTGACCCCCGCTCTGGGAGGGGGGATGCTCACCCCTCCCAGACCCACCCCCCTCCAGGATTTTGCTTGGGAAAAGTTGGCAGCTATGATCGCTGTTAACATGAGCATCTACCCCTCCCCCACTGTTGTGCTGATCACCATCGACCTCGCCTACAATCTGCACAGGTCAGAGCCTCTAAACATAGGGTTTTATTGAAGATAGATGTGATGGATACGTCACTGTTAACATGAGGGTTTTATTGAAGATAGATGTGATGGATACGTCACTGTTAACATGAAGGTTTTATTGAAGATGGATACATCACTGTTAACATGAAGGTTTTATTGAAGATAGATGTGATGGATACGTCGCTGACAACATGAGGGTTTTATTGAAGATAGATGTGATGGATACGTCACTGTTGACATGAAGGTTTTATTGAAGATGGATACATCACTGTTAACATGAAGGTTTTATTGAAGATAGATGTGATGAATGCGTCACTGTTAACAGGGTTTTATTGAAGATAGATGTGATGTGATACGTCACTGCTGACAACATGAGGGTTTTATTGAAGATAGATGTGACGGATACGTCACTGTTAACATGAGGGTTTTATTGAAGATAGATGTGATGGATACATCACTGTTAACACATGAGGGTTTTATTGAAGATAGATGTGTGTAGGATACGTCTTCCTGGACCTAACATGAGGGTTTTATTGAAGATAGATGTGATGGATACGTCACTGTTAACATGAGGGTTTTATTGAAGATAGATGTGATGGATACGTCACTGTTAACATGAAGGTTTTATTGAAGATGGATACGTCACTGTTAACATGAGGGTTTTATTGAAGATAGATGTGATGGATACGTCACTGTTAACATGAAGGTTTTATTGAAGATAGATGTGATGAATGCGTCACTGTTAACATGAAGGTTTTATTGAAGATAGATGTGATGGATACGTCACTGTTAACATGAAGGTTTTATTGAAGATAGATGTGATGAATGCATCACTGTTAACAGGGTTTTATTGAAGATAGATGTGATGGATACGTCACTGTTAAACATGAGGGTTTTATGTGAAGATAGATTATTGCTATTCTGTGGATGATACGTCACGTGTTGACATGAGGGTTTTATTGAAGATGGACTACGTCGCTGTTAACTATGAGGGTTTTATTGAAGGATAGATGTTATGGATACGTCACATGTTTTAACATGAGGGTTTATTAAGATAGAATGTAATGTAGTGCCATCACTCAGACCGGTTTACCCTCCTGGTTTTGCCGGAATTGTCCCTGGACTTTGCAAAAATTTCTGGGTAAAATAATAAATTCCGGGTGAACGCTGAAAATCCAGGGATTTCGAAAAAACGTCTATTATTTGTTTTCGTTTGTATAAAAAGACGCAAGGGTTGTATTTTTGCGCCAAACATGTCATCAGGCAAGTCGACCACAGGCGGCAAGCACCAGAAATCTTCGGCAAACAACAGCAGTTATAGGGTGAAACGGCCAAGAGTGAAGAAGAAGTTTTCTCAAAAGTATTTTGAAAGTGCCAGGAATAACAAGTTCATGTTTTCGGGAGACGAGCCATTG
>CM065702.1:50193081-50268081 GCA_017654935.2 Phymorhynchus buccinoides | reverse complement strand
AGAGATAGAGAGAAAAGAGTTCTTCTAAGAGAGAGAGAGAGAGAGAGAGAGAGAGAGAGAGAGAGAGAGAGAGAGAACAATGAACAATAATTGAACAATATTTTTAATATCAATAGGCCACTGGCCAAAGTCATACATAAACACGCATATATACATAAAGTACTGGCACATTCGAACATCAATGGTACCACAAATATCAATAAAAGTTGAGAGAGATAGAGCACATGTCAAACTTCAAAACAATCACGGCAGTCAGGTGTTCGGTATTAGGTACTTTATAGTCACAGAGGCGTCTGTGAAATTCGGGTTGCTTCCACCTGGAGAGCGCGTCGCAGCCAGAGGCGTGCCACCCAAATTAAAAATTTTTTTATATATGTATGCGATTTTTGTGTGACTGACAAGGAAGGAAAGGGGTGGGGGTAAATTTGGACTAAATGACAACTTTTTTGTTGCCACTGGGTTTAACGTGTGCTAAGTGCATGGGCACATGGGACCTCGGTTTATCGTCTCATCCGAAGGACTCCACATTCTGACCGTAAGGTTAGTGAAAAGTGAGAGGAAAAAATCCCCTGTACCCAGGTTCGAACTTGGGTTTACTTGACACGAGCCGAACAATATTTGTGCCACTCTACACCACAAACTACGAAATACCAAGGTTTAAGACAGCACATGAAAACAATAGACAAAAATGTGTGCCCATGCACTTAGCACATGATTCATTCTTTTATTAGTCATGCACATTTCTTAACTTCACTTGAACAGAACGTGCAACTCATGAATTGATTTTACACGCATCTGAAAACAAGTAGGGTAGAGAACTCTACACCTGCTGGGCCAATCAATGACCTCAAAGTCAAACTAAGACAAAGCCATACCAGAATAACAAGAACTGCTGACACACACACACACAAAAGTCAGGTCGATGGGACGGCGCGGTTGACACACAGTCACAAGGAACTAAACTCGGAATGTGACGCAGAAGGTGACAATCCTACAAACAAATTTTCAGCTGCAGTCGAAAGTTATTGACAATGTATTATTGTCATCTTCTTGTATAATTTCTCTATTTAGTTACGCATAATTTAGTAGTTAGTTTGATGTGCTTGTGTAATACTGCATTACCATCTGTGAAAACACTTAAAATAGAGTCGTTCTATCATAATATTGACTTACTCCACCCATGCCTAATACAATTCACTGAATGAAAAGTTGGGTTTAACGTCCTCTCGGTCCATCTGGACGCATAAGGGACATTACCGTAATTTACGTCCTATTAGGCGCAACTTTTTTTTTATACTGAACTTTGACTTCTGCGCCCAATCCAGCGCATGTGCCCTTTCTATACTCTAAACAGAAAAAAGTAAGGGGGCTGAGAATTGAAATGAACAACTCACCATGCTCTGGTAGCTTCCACAACAAACCGACAACAGTTCACTCACATTGCACTTTCGCTTCACGATCGTATCTCTTCCGTCACTGGCCCTGTAATGATGTTACTTTCGCTGATCGTTTCGTTCTTCCTTTTTAAAATTTCTTTGGGCCTTATCGGGCGTATGCGCCCTATCTTTGTTCAAATTACGAGAAAAAAAAATTAAAAGCAGGGGGTGCGCCTTAGGACGTAAATTACGGTACTAATCTGTAAAATTACGAAGAGAGGAAGGAATTTAGTTATTTGTGATAAAGTTCGATACTAATTTGAGATGGAAGATCAGTTTAGTGCCATGGCTCGACTTGCATATCTATAAGACTAGCTAGCTACGATATGTATAAAATGTTATTGAAATAATTTTTTTTTTAAAAACAACCATTTCACGCAAAGAAGAAGTTCAATGTTTTGTCACTAATTCACATTTCTTTTCTGGGGGTTTTCCCCTCAAGTTTGCTTGCTCCCAAAAGACACAAAGTAAGAGATGTTCAGCATTAATAATGATTCATTCTTTTATTTGACCCAAACCTACCACACACACCTGTCTATTTGTTCAATAAAATCAGGGCTCCCAATCGTCCCGCAAAACAAGGGGTCCCAGGGACTCCATTTACAGTATAGAGGGTCCTAGAGGCGGGATAGAGGGTCCCAGTGGCATTGCGAATAATAAAAATAATTTTTCTAGTGCATCCCTGTGACCCCTTGCACATTCTTTTAGAGGGTTCTAGAATTTTAGTGCTTCATAGACCCCCAAATGGGGGTCCCTGGGAGCCCTGAAAATGCTGATAGTAAAGCTGTCAACAAGATTGAAATAGTGAGGCTAGGACTATGAGTAGGAGAGAGCGAAATGAGTAGGGGGAAGAAACTCTCCATTAATTAACTCCCCTGACACCACCACCTAGCACAGTATGAGCAACAGCCAAAAGGAAGCAAACCTAACTTCATCCAGGTGATGGTGTCAAAAATAACTTTGGTGGAGGGAGTTCAGAGGAGGGAGAGAGAGAGAGAGAGAGAGAGAGAGAGAGAGAGAGAGAGAGAGAGAGAGAGAGAGAGAGAGAGAGAGAGAGAGAGAGAGAGAGAGAGAGAGAGAGAGAGAGAGAGAGAGAGAGAGAGAGAGAGCAAACAAAATAAAAAAATGGATGGTTAAGAATAAGCATAGCTTCTTTACATCTTGCTATCAGAAAAGAGAAAATGCAAAAACAATTTATGAATAAACAACATTAGCTAGCAAATCATAATGTAGACCAAAAGAGAGAGAGAGAGAGAGAGAGAGAGAGAGAGAGAGAGAGAGAGAGAGAGAGAGAGAGAGAGAGAGAGAGAGAGAGAGAGAGAGAGAGAGAGAGAGAGAGAGAGAGAGAGAGAGAGAGAGAGAGAGAGAGAGAGAGCAAACAAATAAAAAAATGGATGGTTAAGAATAAGCATAGCTTCTTTACATCTTGCTATCAGAAAAGAGAAAATGCAAAAACAATTTATGAATAAACAACATTAGCTAGCAAATCATAATGTAGACCAAAAGAGAGAGAGAGAGAGAGAGAGAGAGAGAGAGAGAGAGAGAGAGAGAGAGAGAGAGAGAGAGAGAGAGAGAGAGAGGTGGAAAGAAAGTATATGAGAGTGGGGTCTTTTTGTAGCATATTGGTGGGTGTCTTTTTTTCCCCTTTTAATGCCTTTGATTTGTTGAGGATTTGTTTCTATATCGATACTTTTTGTGTGTATGTGCATTTCTCTCGAAGTCATGTAGCATTATGTGCATATGAGTAACTGCAGAGTGCTCTTCTCTTAGTGATGTTCTTTTTGTGCTGTTATTACTTGTAATACATTTTAATGATTTGTTTTTATTTCAATACCTTCCTATCATGTCATTGTAAAGCGCACAGAGCATTTTCAATGGATCATTGCGCTATATAAATAAAATTATTATTATTTATTATTAAAGGACCATGCGCATCTCCATTCGGACCTAAAAACGTTCTGGAAAACGTTTCAACATTATTTCCTACTACACATAGACACGGTATACAAACTGTATCTATGTAACCTACCTTTTATGTTACATTCTTCAAGATAAAGTGAACGCACACACTTTTATTTCGCAAAAATCGGTCTCCTGTGGCAGATTTGCCAGCTGCCATTGAATCTCACCAAAAATGGGATTTGTGCGATAATCCATTTGGCGTGACGTAGATTAGGGGAAATCAATACGGCACCTGTGACTGATGTTGAACTATTTGAAGACAAATTATTTTACCTGTTTGTGGCCCGTTTTTAATAATAGAATTTGTTGGGACACTTTCAGACCTAGCTTATGACGTAACGCTGTCAGAGGATACGTATTATTATTATGACGCTAAGTTGTACACCTTCAAGTTCCTCTCTTCTTGTTCTAGTCCAGGCGAAATTATAAAGTTTACCTTGTTTTGTGATATATTAGGTTTCTATGTTGATCTAACATGATTTGAGGGTGCTGAATCAAAATCCGTCCGAGGCTAAGTTGTAAGTGTTGGGCATTTTGAGTTATGACGTAATATTCAAAATGGCCGACATGGGACTCTAGAGAACTTTAACGTAATTATTTTGTATCTAATGCTTTTTTGGGTAAGAAAAATAGAATAATTTGCTGAAATGATTCAAACTATGTGAACTATATCCTATTTTAGTACTTATTAGCCCCCAGCCACTGCGGAAAGGGCTATCACGATATTTCGTGTCCTTTCATTTGCCTGGTAATTATCTTAAGAGCCATGTCACAGGATCACTTCGAATGTGTCTGCTACTATTTTAATGAAGCTGATGTGCCCCTAAGTATGACTTGTTGACCTTGGCCTTTGGCCTTGAGAATGTGATTTTATTGTATCAACTATACTTTTTCAACTTTTGCACTGCTGTCGTAAAATGTTTCTAAGCTAAGGTTTGTGGAGGATGCCTGTTTTATGCCTAAACCTTTCATCTTAAATGCTTGACCTTGAATTAGCATTGAATATTTCAACTTTTTGCTTTAATATATTTTAAATCATTGCAGTAACTGTCTCATAATTGGTACATGAGCTTATGGTTATATAGATGCTAACCTAAGTACCGATGACATCTCTAGCCTTCATCGTAACGCTTGGCCTTTGTTGTTAAGCGCCAAGCAGAACAACACTGCGATCAGTGTCGATATTATATTTTATTTTATAGGTGGGTAAATGACCAACATTTCATTGCACGTCGGCACTTTTACCCACCTATAAATTGGTTAATGCACCAATTATGAGACCATTACTGCAAAGATTTAAAACATATAAAAACAAAAAGTTAAAATATTCAATGCAAATTCAAGGTCAAGCATTTAAGATGAAAGGTTTAATAAAATGGGTATCAGGAATTCAATAGTCTCTATACACTTTAGCTTAGGAAAAAAAAACACATAGCTTATTTTACCACAGCAGTGCAAAAGTTGAAAAAGTATAGTTGATACATTAAAATCACATACTCAAGGTCAAATGTCAAGGTCAATAAGGTATACTGAGGGGCACATCAGCTTCATTAAAATAGTAGCACACAAATTTGAAGTGATCCTGTGACATTGTTCTTAAGATAATTGCCAGGCAAATGAAAGGACACAAAATCGTGATAGCCCTCTCCACAGAGTGGCTGGGGGCTAATAAGTAGAAAAATAGGAAATATATTTAACATAGTTTGAATCATTTCAGCAAACTATACTATTTTTCTTACAAATAAAAGCATTAGATACAACATAATTACGGTAAGTGCATGTTTTAACAGTTCTTTAGAGTCCCATAGTGGCCATTTTGAATATTTCGTCATAGCTCAAAATGCCCAACATTTACAACTTGACCTCCAACGGATTTAGATTCAGCACCCTCAAATCATGTTAGATCGACTTAAAAACATAATATATATCACAAAACAAGGTCAAGCTTAATTTCGCCTGGACTACTACTAAACTAGGCCGACTGACTACCCTTAGCTGCGTCATTTGAGCTAATTGCCCCTAGACGAGATTTCAAGATAGCAGAGTACACAGAAGAAAAAAGGTCAGCGCATTTTTGTTAACTTTGAGTTAACAGTATGATTGCGTTCAGTTTTATGCTTGTCTGTGACTTTGAATAATGTCAGAGTTTACAATCCAGATCGATTTTGCATCATTCTGCACGTTATTTACGAGAAGCGTATGGGCCTTTAAGTTAGGTTTGCTTCCTTTTGGTTGTTTTTGCTCATATTGTGTGCTAGGCGGTGGGTGTGAAAAATAACTCTTGGTGGAGGGAGTTAATTGATGGAGAGTTTCTTCCCCAAGCTGTCAACACTCACCTCAAATTCCTGACTAAAAAAACCCTCAGAGGTTCTGACTCGAAACACACAAACATAACACTGAACAATTCTCAAAATGACCGACCTGTGTACATTCAGATGGTATCTTAATGTATACCGTAATAAAGTGGTGCTATATTATATTCAGATATGAGGCACTCAAATTTTGCGTAGTCATCTCAACACCGTAGTAATTTTAGATTGGGGGTTTTTCCGGTTGAGGAGGATATGTAGACAGCTGTTTTGGTAGGGTGAGCAAAGCGAAAAGCTAAAAAGAAAACAAGAAAAGTTGAGTGGTGTCATGAGGGAGGGGTGGGGGTGGGGTGGGGGTGGGGGACCGGTGAGAAAGAGGACATGCTACCTGGGGGGACAGGTTCTTCATTTACACTGTAAACAGATTAGAATCTTTCACACAAAAAAAATCACTTGATTAAAAAAACAACCACTTACACACATACACCCCCCCCCCCCCCCCCCCCTCCTCTCTCTCTCACACACATATCTCTAAAGAAAAAACTGCCAATTTTAAATATTAACAAGTGCAACGCCGGGCAGCTGCAAAGTCCCCCCACAGCATCGCCGAGCTACTCCGAAATCGGAATGTGTCGGCTGTACACATACATAAAAACGCATCAAAACAGCACGTAACTACATAAAAACGCATGAAAACAGCATGAAACCGAATAGTTTTTTATATATAGCCATAGGGTTCGGACCCGTGATTTGAGCGCACGCGATCATGCGCACACAAAAATTCATGACAACTGTGTTATGACCATTCATCAAGAAATGTTGTGAAAAAAACTGCATTGAAATACATGCAAAACTTCGCGAGATATTAGCGATTGTGTTTTTGGGTTTGAACCCCGTAACTGGCGCGACCTTGACCTTAATGTGAAACTAAATACATCAGTGGATAGCTTGCATCTTGGCAAACTAGTATACCAAATTTGATGATGATAGACTGAATAGTTTTTGAGAAAAACGGACGAATAGCCGGACGGACGGAGGCATGGACGGATCAGACAGAAACAATAGCTCCCCGAACCTTCCGCTCGGGGACTAAAAAAATACCCACTAGAACTAGTAGATTTTTTATTATCTATTATTATATATTATCCTCAACCAGGAAAACTGTAGCGCTTATAATTTTAATTACCGACTTGCATGAAATTTAAAGTTTTCCATCAAGAATTGTACATAACACAGAGAGAGAGAGAGAGAGAGAGAGAGAGAGAGAGAGAGAGAGAGAGAGAGAGAGAGAGAGAGAGAGAGAGAGAGAGAGAGAGAGAGAGAGAGAGAGAGAGAGAGAGAGAGAGAGAGAGAGAGATGCACACAAGAGACAACAGAGAGAAAGTCATTTCTCAGTCTTATTTTACAAAATGAGCTAATTAATTGCCTTCAGATTTCTTCCTTCCTACACATCCTGGACCCCCCCCCCCCTCATGACATTATGTCTCCCCCTACCCCAAATTTCACCTTGAGAATGAAGACTGAGATTTTAAAAGAAAATATGTCCTTGGTAGTGACTTGAGACCATCCATCCCACAACACATGTGGCGTGGCTTGGTATCCTTTTACCTTGGGGGGTGGGGGTGGGGGGATGTGTGTGGGGTGGGGGTGAATGTGAAGATGGGGTCAGATAGGTGTGTCATTGCTAAACTACTCTTTCTGATATCTCTGTTTGTCACAGAGAGAGAGAGAGAGAGAGAGAGAGAGAGAGAGAGAGAGAGAGAGAGAGAGAGAGAGAGAGAGTATACTGTGTGTGTGTGATGGTTTGACTTTGAGTGTGTTTGTTCATGTGTCAGGTGTGTGTGTTTCTGTCTGTGTAAGTAATCTCAGGACAACCCACGCACAATATATGACTACAGGCTATAGACAAACAACACAACACCACCCAAATGACTCACTTTGTTAATGGCCTTCAGCTTTCATCTCACCCATAGCCCATGACCCCCCCCCCCCCCCCTTTTAATATTAAACTAAAGGCCCTCCATGTTACCCCCCCCCCCCCCCAAACTACCCCCACCGACCCAAGCTACAACTCCCCCCCCCCCCAAAAAAAAAAAAAATCCCCAAACCAACAACTCAACTGTATATTTAAATAATATTGGATAATGTGCTAATGAATGGTATTCATGAGAGGAACAGCCACTTTTATTAAATTTTCAGTTTCACATTTATTAATTAACACTAAAGCCGTAAAGGGATAGATCATCTCTCTCAGAACAACAACAAACAAACAAAAACAACTCCACTGCTTATACTGTGCTGCATTGTCCTCTTTTCAATCTTACCGTACTCATCCAAGCAACCAACCTGTTCTCTAGCCTATCTGATCTCGGCAAAGCTGTATTTTAGACACCCCCATCATGTTTATCTCTTCTTCTGCGTTCCCATGCTGTATGGCCATAATGGGTAAGGTACTTATGTGTCCGGTTTTCAGTTTTCACTGGTCTCCACACTGCATACAGCTGACCCATTCCTATTTTGGAGGAGCTCAAAGTAGAAACATTATTTGGAAGATTTTTGTAGAAAAAAGACAGGAGAATGGGCCAATAAGTCCGAAAGACAGTAGATGATAGGAAGGGAAAAGGCAGAGTCCAAGAGAGTGGCAGATTAGAGGAAGTTACAAGCACAACTTCCAGAAGGTGGGGGAACTATTTTTATGGAAAACACTCCCCCCCCCCCTGGTATCCCCACGGGGAGAGACTTGTGAAGGGGGCGGGGTCATCCAGTTCCCTGTATGGAGGCTGGAGGCATCCACCCACTTCCCCAACATTTATCTGAATGTCTGCTTCTTTCAGATTAAAGAAAATAATCCTAGGCTGATCCTAACCCTCTCTTTCTCCTCTTTTTTCACACACATGTGCATGCGCACGCACACACACACACACACAAATAGATAACACACATGCAACATCCGGCCAAGGGTCCTTGGCTATTCACCGTGTCTGTACATGTGATGCAAGTGAAATTGACCCATGGCCAATATTAAAATGATACGGCTGTGCCCAATGGAAGCTGTCTTTACCAGTGGCAGTTCTCCCTACACGCGGTAAAGAATTGTTGGTTGTTGTCACTCCACGGGTGGAGTGAATGTGTGGGTGGCTCCATGAATGGAGCGAAGTCCCCTGAAGTCGGAGTATGGCCGCCCATGTGGCGGGGCCCTTTAAAAGCAGCCATACACGTAATCTTCATACCCAAGGCCATGTGATGTTCACATGGCACTGGGTGTGCCCCCAGAGCGTTTAAGCTGGAGAACGAAACCAACAACAACAACACACATACAACATGATAATTGTAAGAGATCATTAGGACTAGTATAAAGCTATAGCACTTTGGGGGAAATACGGGCACAAAATGAACATGTCAAAGCATCAAGATAAAAAACCATCAACCACATTGTTATGCTATAATGTTGGTTTGGAAATGATGAAAACAATCAACACTAACTTTTCATGCTTCCATTTCCCATCTGCGCATGCATCATGTATGCATGCAAACATGTAGTCTACAACGAGTCACAAACACACAGAGACAACAACAAGAAAGAGAAACAACCCAGTTCATCAAGCTAAAATCCTTAATCCACCATAATCTCTTTGGGTATCAATTACACCAAATGCATCGGATATGCTCCAAGAACTTGCTTTCATTCAATGGACACACGATCTGAATGTTAGACTTAGAGATCAGATGCCTTCAACTGGGTCGAATCCCCCCAAGCATTCCGCATAAATCGCAGTGGCCTAAATTTGACAGCCAGACAATACCATTGAAAGAAAGAAAAAGAAAGAAAGAAACATGCACACACACAGACAGACAATGGCTTGATCAGTTGATGTAAAAGAAAAGAGCCTTTCATGTGCTTATTCACACAAAAAATTTCTTTTTAGACTTTGACAATAGGAATTGTTCGTAAATAATTAAGGAGAGTAATCTTATGGTGTATGGGAGTGATCTTGCCTAATTCAATCGGTCAAACAGGGGGAGTTACTCTACCATCAGGTAGATCCCCAAAATAGGGATGATTACCATCAGGGGGGAATTGCTACCATGTATATTGTTGACATCTGTAGTCACCTCTTTCGAAAAAAGCATGATGGCAATCTGAAAGTGATAACTTTCTGTCCGTTAATGTGATTTACAATGGTACCCCTTATTGTGAAGCATTTTTGGTAAGGGGGACCCTACAGATGTTAAGACTGTATGATAACAATTGCCCCCCACCCCACCCCCACCCCAGATGGCAACAATCACCCTCGGAACATTTGCGTTCGAGTAGATCTAGACACACTCGGTTTGTGTTTGTCGCATCTGTTCTCTATCAATCCATCTGGGTCAATCCTAATGTTTATTTCTTTGCGAGTTCTCAACGTTTTGCACGTTAGATCAGTTTGTAACCCCCTCTTTCTATTTAAAATGTTTGCAAATCATTCACTCGCTTCGCTTCACTCTTCAACGCCATTGTTGCTATGGTATTTGACCAAGTAAGTCGAGGTAAACAACTCTAATTTTCACGAAGTGCTCTCCCCTAGTTTCTCTCTCCAAAAATCGTCTATTGATCTGGACAAATGAAAACACATGAAAAGTCGACTAGAAACACATAAGATAGGTTAAAAAAACAACGTGTTAATTCAGTAATTGTAATGGGCAAAACACATACACACAGTGACACACACACACAAGTTGTGTTCACATACACACAAAACATGTACATTGTGTACATGCATACTCAGTCTCTCTCTCTCTCTCTCTCTCTCACACCGACACACACCCTATGACAGGATGAGAAAAAGCTTGTAGCTTACTCCTTTATCGTCAAAAAAAAGATAATTTTGACTTGACTTGACTTGACACCCACGCCCACACACAGAGACAGAAAATTTCCGGTGCGTTTATAATACGTTTCATGACCAGAGCATCTAAATTGCGCCGTCTTTTTTTGCATGATTTGCCTTTAAGTTTAACTAACGATTCCACTGTGTTCGATGATAATAGCACAAGCTGCCGGTGTAATGCAGCTGTCACCGATGCTGACGATGCAAATGGTTGAATAAATGAAATATATAAAAATAAAAAAATAAAATAAAATAAAAACGAGAAAAACTGCCTAGATCAATAGAAGAATCAATATACATCTTTTGTGTGCCTATGCATGCGTCTGTGTGTGCGCGTGTGTGTGTGTGTGCATGTGCATGCTCATATATCATAAGCATCGCATAGGCAAGCAAAAGGGAAAACTCACTTGTTTCAAAGAACTTTTTATATGTAACTTTCACATTAATTAGATGATGATCAAATGAATGTGTATGTTAGCCCAATTGCGTGTGAATCAGTGAATATGAGCGCCTTGAGTTTAATTCTAAAGTGTGTGTATTATTATTATTAACAAAAATAGAGGGAAAAGGACTATGTTATGAACTCAACAGTAAGTTCATGTATAAATAACATTCAAGCATTTTGGGAAATGGAGGAGGACCCAGGAGAGAGAGAGAGAGAGAGAGAGAGAGAGAGTAGAGAGAGAGAGAGAGAGAGAGAGAGAGAGAGAGAGAGAGAGAGAGAGGGGGGGGGGTAGTTCTGATGAAATACTCTGACTTTTGGCATAAATTGTGAGAAATCATTGACAAGCTGAAATGTGTGGGAAGTGTGTGTGTGTGTGATGTGTGTGTGTGTGTGTGTGTGTGTGTGTGTGTGTGTGACATGATGTGCGCGTGTGTTTGTGTGTGAATTCCGTTATATGTTGTGGGGAGCTATCCAACTGTGGGAAGTTAACAATTTTTGTAGTTCTGTATGTTTTTTTCTTTCTCCCTCCTACACATTCTTATACTGTTATTATAATTTTGTTTCTGGCAAGTCATTGTCTGTTGGAAGTGTGCCATGCTTGACATGCACAGTGAGAGAGAGAGAGAGAGAGAGAGAGAGAGAGAGAGAGAGAGAGAGAGAGAGAGAGAGAGAGAGAGAGAGAGAGAGAGAAAGTGAGTGATAAAGAGAGAGAGAGAGAGAGAGAGAGAGAGAAAGAGAGAGAGAGGAGAGAGAGAGAGAGGAGAGAGAGAGAGAGAGAGAGAGAGAGAGAGAGAGAGAGAGAGAGAGAGAGAGAGAGAGAGAGAGAGAGAGAAAACTGAAAAACTTTATTACACAAGGACTGAGATTTTAGGCCAAGCATATTCTTACAATCTGTCCTTGGGGGGAGAGAGAGAACACTGAAAAACTTTATTTAACAAGGATTAAGATTTTAGGCAAAGCCTATTCTTCCAATCTGTCCTCAGACAAACAAAAATTGACTAGAAACATGTATGAAAAACAAATGGTAAAAAATTAATACAAGAGAGAAAAGAGAGAGAGAGAGAGAGAACGAACAGATCTTTTTCAATGTTAGAAAAGAATAAGCACAATACACTTATACAGGCTTGTTCACATCTTGCCAACAACAATATAAGTAGTTTTTGATAGAATCGACTTTCGGACAAACAGACAGACAAACAAATAGACAATGCAGAAACAATATACTCCCTTTTGACTCTGTGAAATGGGGGTATTGCGCGCGCGCGCGCGAGAGAGAGAGAGAGAGAGAGAGAGAGAGGGGGAGAGAGAGAGAGAGAGAGAGAGAGAGAGAGAGAGAGAGAGAGAGAGAGAGAGAGAGAGAGAGAGAGAGAGAGAGAGAGAGAGAGAGAGAGAGAGAGAGAGAGAGAGAGAGAGAGAGAGAGAGAGAGAAAGTTTCATTAATTGCTGTTTATCTCAGCACTCTTCTTTCTTTCTGTTTGCTTTCCATTTTAAAAAAGAAAAATCTTCAGCTTTCTCAGCATAAAATATAAATGTGTTTTTTTGTTTTGTGTGTGTTAAATTCTTTCAAATGCCCTTCCATGGCGACATTTCATATTTCATAAAAAAAACTGCCAGAAAAAAAGAAAGAAAACAAACTGGGAGGCGTACAAGGGTTTTTCCATGAGGTGACTTACCTGAGGTGATTGTGTGTGTGTGTGTGTGTGTGTGTGTGTGTGTGTGTGTGTGTGGTGTGTGTGTGTGTGTGTGTGTGTGTGTGTGTGTGTGTGTGTGTGTGTGTGTGTGTGTAGGTGTGTGTGTGTAGGTGTGTGTGTGTGTGTGTGTGTGTGTGTGTGTGTGTGTGTGTGTATGTGTGTAGATTTATTTCTGGATGCTTAGTTAAGTGCTCTTCTTAGTGGCTTTATTCCTAAGCTAGTGTGTGGTTCAGTTGTACACTGGTTCAGTTGTGACAGTAGCACGAGGCAGAGGAAGGTTGCACAAATGTTGTACAGTAGTTTAATAATAGAAACTCCCTCATATTTACGACTCTCAATCTCAAAGTCTGGTAAAAAAAAAAAAGTGGTTCTTTCAGATTCACTTCAATAATTAAAACAATTAGGCTGATCCTAGCCCTATCCCGAGAACGGTGGAAATTTTCAATGCGAACATTTGATATGTGTGTGAGAGTGTCTGTCTGTGTGTCTGCCTCTGTCTGTGTCTCTCTGTGTGTGTGTGTCTGCCTCTGTGTGTGCAAATGACAATTTAGCCCAAATGTGTCCATCAATTTGCCTGTGTGTGAAATGTGGCTACAAGTCACAAAAACTACCCCCCCCCCCCCCCCCCATTCCAGGAAAATCAGTGAGGTCATGGTACAGGGATGGAGGTCGAAGAGATAAAAATGTGGAAAAAATTAAGATAAAAAAAAAAATCCCTTTTATAATTATCTAAATTTCAATTTTCTTCTTAAAACAGATATTTTATAGTTTTAATGCACACACATACTGTGTGCGTGCACACACATAAGACCTGTTTACCCCCTACACAAGTCTTGAGTAGTCTGGATAGCTGAAATGAGTAGTTTTGGTGTGAAATGAGTAGTCCTCTTCATTAAACCATCAAATAATGTTCACTGAAAATGAGTAATTAGAGCATTATTTTCAATTTTGAAGAGAAGCAGAGGTTCAAATTGAGTAGAATACTACTCGAAAAGAGTAGAGTAAACAGGTCTGACACATACACACATGTGGACGCACGCACACACACACACATACCTTGTCTAAGATCACTGTAAGGTGGATAGACGTTAAAGAACAAACACATAACACACCATATATATATAATTCACACACACACACAATGGATAGAGGTTAAAGAACAAACACACATAACACACCATATATGCACACACACACACACACACCACACATTTTGTCTAAGATCACTGTAAGGTGGATAGACGTTAAAGAACAAACAAACACACACATACACACCATATATTCACACACACACACACTGGATAGAGGTTAAAGAACACACACATAACACATCATATATTCACACACACACACACACACTGGATAGAGGTTAAAGAACAAACACACATAACACATCATATATTCACACACACACACTGGATAGAGGTTAAAGAACAAACACACACATGACACACCATATATTCACACACACACTGGATAGAGGTTAAAGAACAAACACACATAAAACACCATATATGCACACACACACACTGGATAGAGGTTAAAGAACAAACACACACATGACACACCATATATTCACACACACACTGGATAGAGGTTAAAGAACAAACACACACATGACACACCATATATTCACACACACACACACACTGGATAGAGGTTAAAGAACAAACACACACATAACACACCATATATTCACACACACACACACACTGGATAGAGGTTAAAGAACAAACACACACATAACACACCATATATTCACACACACACACACACACACACACACACTGGATAGAGGTTAAAGAACAAACAAACACATAACACACCATATATTCACACACACACTGGATAGAGGTTAAAGAACAAACACACACATAACACATCATATATTCACACACACACACTGGATAGAGGTTAAAAAACAAACAAACACTTTCAAACACACACATGACACACCATATATTCACACACACACACACACACACACACACACTGGATAGAGGTTAAAGAACAAACACACACATAACAGTAACACACCATATATTCACACACACACACACACACTGGATAGAGGTCACAAAAAAACAACAAAGACTTTCAAACACACACATGACACACCATATATTCACACACACACACTGGATAGAGGTTAAAGAACAAACACACACATAACACACCATATATGCACACACACACACATACACACACTGGATAGAGGTTAAAGAACAAACACACACATAACACACCATATATTCACACACACACTGGATAGAGGTTAAAGAACAAACACACACATAACAGTAACACACCATATATTCACACACACACACTGGATAGAGGTTAAAAAACAAAAACAAAGACTTTCAAACACACACATGACACACCATATATTCACACACACACACACACACACACACTGGATAGAGGTTAAAGAACAAACACACACATAACACACCATATATGCACACACACACACTGGATAGAGGTTAAAGAACAAACACACACATGACACACTATATATGCACACACACACACTGGATAGAGGTTAAAGAACAAACACACACATAACACACCATATATGCACACACACACACACACAGTACACTGGTAGTATCTTGCTGGAGGGTCACTCACCTATTCACTAAAGTGGCTTATCATATAACTCCCAAGTCCCTAGTCTGTTTGTATTGATTCAGTTAGCAGCAAGCTCTGTGCACACTTTGTGGTCTCACTCACTCATGATGTATGGGAGGGAACCAGATGTGCTATCTATGTGTACAATGGAGAACTGATAACTCAAAAAACTGATAACTCAAAAGCACTGGATAACTCACAATAATTTCTAATTTTCTGGTCCCAGTTTAACAATCTGTATGCTAAAAGGTCTTTATAACTCAAAATATTGGCTATCTCAAAATAAAAAATCACTCCCTTCAATTTTGACGTAAGCGATTTTCACTGTAACTTAGTCCCTAGTCTGTTTGTATTGATTCATTTACTATTTAGCAGCAAGCTCTGTGCACACACTGTGGTCTCACTCACTCATGATGTATGGGAGGGAACCAGATGTGCTATCTATGTGTACAATGGAGAACTGATACATGCAGCTCAAAAACACTGGATAACTCACAATAATGTTTGGGTCCTAGTATAATAATCTCTTTGGTGAAATATTGGCTATCTCAAAATAAAATTTCAGTCCCTTCAATTTTGAATTAAGCGATTTTCACTGTACTAGTTTGAGGAGATGAGAGAGAGAGAGAGAGAGAGAGAGAGAGAGAGAGAGAGAGAGAGAGAGAGAGAGAGAGAGAGAGAGAGAGAGAGAGAGAGAGAGAGAGAGAGAGAGAGAGAGAGAGAGAGAGAGAGAGAGACAGAGAGAGAACACACACACACATTCTCTCTCACAGTCTCTGCATAATTCTATGACTGTGTTAGATATTGAGTGTGTGTGAGTTTGCTACATGTATGCAGTTTGTGACAAAAAGTATTCATGTAAATGAACAGGCACATGCAAAATAATATGTATCACAGTCCAAAGAATACCTGATTATACTATTATTATTATTCTGCGTTCCCAGGCCATATGGCCGTAATGTGTCTGGTTTTCACTGGTCTCCCCGCTGCGTACAGCCGACACATTCTGATTTCGGAGGAGCTCAAGGGAGAAAAAAATATTTGGAAGATTTTTGTGAAAAAAAGGCAGGAGAATGGGCCAAGTCAGAAAGATAGTAGATGATAGAAAGCAAAGGGAAAAGTAAGAGTAAAAGAAAGTGTCAGATTAGCAAACTTCCAGAAGGTGGGGGAACTATTTTTACGAAAGATCCCCCCCCCCCCCCAGGATTATACTATACATACCAACATCTATTTTTTTGTTTATAATGACCTCTTATACATGTGCAGCCATAGCAGTGCCAAAACCTTGTTAGCATGAATGCCTCAGTCATTACTCTCAACATCCTATTACAGTGGAACCTCCCTTATAAGACCTCCCATTATAAGACTCACTCCCATATAAGACCTACTTTTCTGAGACATTGCCCTTCATTGTAAGTATTAAAGACCCACCACGCCACGTGTCAAAACCACGGTTTTCACGTGTTTTCCTTCTTATAGCTGGTCAGAAATCCTAAGAAATCTTCCAAGCAAAAGAGGGAATGTGACACGTGATGTGGGGGGTCTTTAAAGACCCACCATGTCACGTGTCAAATTCACGGTTTTCACGTGTTTTCCCTCTTATAGCTAGTAAGGAATCTTAAGAAATCTTCCTAGCATAAGAGGGAATGTGATACGTGCCGTGCGGGGTCTTTAAAATGACCTCCCTTATAAGACCTCATTTGGGATGGTTTTTGAAGGTCTTATAAGGGAGGTTCCACTGTAATATCCTCCCCCCCCCCCCCCCCCAACTCCCTCCCGTTGTTTCCCAACCCCCATCAGTTCACCCCCCTCTCCTAACCAACACCCACCCACCCCTCCCTCATGATCTTCTCCCCGTAAACTTTAAAGGGTGAAAACATTGCCTGAAGAGCATCAGGCAAAATATCACACAAAAACATTTTTGCGGGACCTGGCTGGCTGGGTCAGTTTAGTGATAGGCTTTTTTTAATTTTTCCAAGAGTTGCTCTCCCCAAGTTCTTCACCCACTGGTGTTTTACGTCCTGAGTTGGACTCTGCCAGTCAAATAATCAACATCAAGATCAAGATCCCTTTGAATCAAGACTCCTACAGCACTGGCAGAGCAAGCCAAATCAACACTTACCTCCCTTTCACTGCACTGCACTAAAATCGCACAGACAAAGCCCAACTGTGGTGTCTTTTAGTCTGGTGTTGGTATTGGTACTTTAAAAGGCACAGAGGCGTCTCTGTGAAATTCGGGTGGCTCCCACCTGGAGAGTGCGTCGCAGCCAGAGGCGCGCCACCCGTTTTTATTTTATTTGCATGCGATTTTTGTGTGACTGAAGAGGAAGGAAGGGTGTGTGTGTGTGTGTGTGTGTGTGTGTGTGTGTGTGTGTGTGTGTGTGTACATTTTAACCAAATGACAACTTTTCCGTTGCCACTGGGCTTAACATGCATGGGCACATGGAACCTCAGTTTATCGTCTCTATGATCTATCTGAAAGACTCCATGTTCAGACCATAAGGCCTAGTGCAGAGTGAGAGGAAAAATCCCCCGTACTCAAAATCCCCTGTCTTAACCGATTCCCTCCCGCCTTCCACCCCAGATTCTTTCCCCAGTCTGGTCTCCGAGCAATCCGTCTCCTTCATTCATTATGAATCTGGCAAGTTTGCATGCCTGCAAGCTTCTCAGATGCACCGACTAAACTTCAGAGACAGATCAATAGCACCTGCTTACTGTTTCTCTTACAAGTTGGTTTGGAAGTCTATGCTTGAAGAACTAGCGGATGTTGGATGATGGGGGTGAATGTGTGTAGTAAAGTTGTTGGAAAGAGAGGGACAGGTTTGAATGAGCTGTACGAAAGACGAACTAAGCGAAAAGCCAGGAAGATTGCGAATGACACCTCCCATGTTTTGTACTGTCATTATGAACTATTACCTTCAGGACGCTGCTACAAGACTTTCAAAGTTAACTCCAGGGCACGGAAAAGTTTCATCCCCAGATCCACCCACCTCCTAAACTCATGATCCTTTGGAAAGTCTGCTCGTGTTGAAAGATTCGACCCGAGTCCTTATGTTATATGACCATGTGACCCGTGTAATCCTAAAATATGTATTTTATACTCATGCATGCCAAATGTTAATATCCTTATGCATTTTATGCATTCTTTAACTTATAAATCTTTGTAATTGTAAACAAGCTCTCTCTGCTCTGTTACAAGTCCCTGAATGGTCTTGCTCCTTCTTATCTCACTGATCTCCTGAACCTTTACACACCTCTTAGACAGTTACGCTCCTCTTCTGACACTTGTCTCCTCCAGATCCCTCGTTACCGCACTAGGACTCTCGGTGAACGTTCCTTCTCTTTTCAGACCTCCTCTACTTGGAACAAACTCCCTCTTCCTCTCCGTTCTGCCAACTCCCTTGTCTTCCCTCAAAACCACTCTCTTCAAATCTTAGCCTGCTCTGTTCTTTTGGAAAGTAATTTGTGTCAATTTCCGACCTACAGTGCCCCATCCCAGTACTGTGGAGACTTGAACAAAGCCGACAGTACAAAAGAAAGAACACTTTCTTTCAAGAGAGGGAAAAAAACGAACCCACTATATAAACAGACAGCCTGTCTTTTGTTGCCAAACTTACAGAACACGCTATATACAGTGGAACCTCCCTTATAAGACCTTCAAAAATCATCCAAAATGAGGTCTTAATAAGGGAGGGGTCTTATAAGGGAGGGGTCTAAGGGAGGGGTCTTATAAAGGAGGTAATTATCAGATTATATTCTTGTGGTGGTACCATAGCCAATGAGGTTTAACCGAGGCGTGGTTACTGCTACACATATCTGTATTATTAAAAAATCGGGACTTTACTGGTTTAGCACCGCTTCCAGGTATTGCCTCCAGTATTGTTCCCACCATCTTTGTATTTACAAATGCCCCACATGGCAGAAAGGCCGAAAAACCATATTTTCAGGGAGGTAATTTTAATACTTACAAAGAATGGCAATGTCTGAGAGAAGTAGGTCTTATGTGTGAGCCGGAGGGAGTCTTATAATGGGGGGTCTTATAAGGGAGGTTCCACTGTATATACAACTGGAGGCAGTTTTCCAGGAAGGTCGCGCATCAAAGGAAAGAGCGAGAAAATAGAAAAGGGCACCAGCTCTGGGTGACATCTAGGAAGACTTTAAATATCAGGAGCCTGACTGTGTTGTAGTGGTTTGTGACAGGAATAGCTTCACTGAGGGTGTTGCGTAAGGAATCTTTGCCATTTTGTCAGCACTCTCCGTCTCTGCTGCTGTACAGTAATCCTGAATGCATCTTAAGACGTGACTGTATGACGCTTAGCTACATTCCGAAACTAATTACCGTATTTTACAGTGGAACCTCCCTTATAAGGCTTCCCATTATAAGACTCCCTCCCATATAAGACCTACTTCTCCGAGACATTGCCCTTCTTTGTAAGTATTAAAATTACCTCCCTTATAAGACCTCTCCTTTATAAGACCTCATTTTGGATGATTTTTGAAGGTCTTATAAGGGAGGTTCCACTGTATAAGGCGATATTTTTTTTCTAGACTGAAACCTTATAATGCAAGAAATTATAAAAACAAAATCTGAATTTTGTGTCAAATTTGGGGGGTGCGCCTTATAATCCTTGTAGTCCGTAAAATAAGGTCGTCAAAGAGAGGTGTAAAGATATAATTTAAGAAAAATGGCAAAATATATAAATTGGTTTGCCAGTTGTAATGTTACATTTCTTTGTGTAGCTTGCATAGAAGCCCCCCCTTACTATCCAGAAGCGTATGTTTAGGTGATCTATTGAACTGCTTTGTGTTCTAAAACAGTGCTAATTTGTAAGTATCGGTGACCTGAATCTTCTTCTTCTTCGATCACTCAGTTTCCTGTCAATTATGAGCACAGATGCGTCACGCTGCCATTATGCGCCCGACCAAGAAATAGTCAGGCCCAGCAAGTCCGACTTCGGCTGAATCTTTTTTAAGGTGTTTCTTGAAAAAAAGGCAGGAGAACGGGACCGGTAAGGCAGAAAGATAGTAGATAACAGTAAGCAAAGGGAAAAGGCAGAGTCAAAGAGTGACAGATTAGAGGAAGTTACAAGCACAGAACTTCCAGAAGGTGGGAAAACTATTCCGGTATTCCCACGGGGGAACCAATCAACACCCTTTATAGTGAACCCCCCTCATTGTAGCAGGCCTAGGGCAAAGAAATGACACCAGACAGACAGATGATCATTGTTGATGATGATGATGATATGTATATTTCTATGCATATATAATAATAATAATAATAATAATAATGGGAATTTATATAGCGCTCTTTCTCACATGAGCTCAGTGCGCTTTACATTGATAACAAGAACATTAAAGGCAAACAAATAATTAATCATTAGAAAGTAAAATAAGCACGATGCTTACACACAACGTTCTCTTACTTCCTTACTCACACACACACACACACACACACACACACACACACACACACACACACACATGCATGCGCACACGCACACTCGCACACAATTAATTATACAAGTAAAATAGTTACAACATGAACATTCTAAGAAGAAACATAGAGACCACATTCACATTCCCAATCAAGTTTGAATACAATACTGCAACTTGAAATAAAATCATACTGCCATCGACATACCAATTACATGACTAATTATAATAGACAAATTTTGCAAAAACAAAAATACCCTTCTACCTCATTTACAAGCATTTAAAGTTTACAAGACGTAGACATTCTACATACAAAATACGAATAATAAAATAATTGTAAATACATTTTTTACAAGATTTCTGCAATCAAACCCCCCCCCCCCCCCCCCCCCCCCCCCCCCACCACACACAAACACTAATCAATCATAATATGTCCGAAACAAGTGAGTTTTAAGGGCAGAGCGAAAGGCGGAGATAGAGTCAGATGAGCGGACATGTTGTGGGAGGGAATTCCATAAGTGAGGTGCTAAATAGTAGAAAGATCGTTCACCAAACGATTTCGTGTGGACCCGAGGAACCTTGAGTGTGCAGCAGTCAGAGGAAGAACGTAGGGAGCGAGCAGGTAAGTAGACAGTTACTAGTTCGGAGAGATAGACGGGACCAGAGGAGTGAACAGCACCGAAACAAAGGCAAGCTATTTTATACTTGATTCTAGCCTCTACTGGAAGCCAGTGCAAGTTACGAAGATGAGGTGTTATATGATCAGAACGTGGAATCTTATATGTCCCTTCAAGTCAAAATGTGCTCCTATTCATGCATGCTGAATGTCGATGTCTTTGTTATTCTGGCACCTGAACAAAATTTCTCCTTGGGAGATAATAAAGTGAATTTGATTTGATTTGATTGATGATACAACACAGGAGGCTAACTCACTCTTTACTGGCCGATTGCTTCCCTTTACAACCGTTCAATACTAATGTACGCTATAGCGTACATAGCGTTTAATCATTCACAATTCACAACTCCGCGAAGCCATGCAACCCAAACTGGTATAGAAGTGTTCCTCTACAGTCCCTTAATAGTTTTCAACCAATGAAATCACTTCCAGTCTATTTTTAGTACTGCAATGAATGAAAATGAGTCACTACCCCTCTCTTCGTCTTCTTTGTCATGCTTTTTAAAACATCTGCTAATAATAATAATTTTACTTTGGAATTATAACATATGCTAGCTTTTATTATTATAAACAATACCGCACATTTCCAAAACTGTGCGGTTAAGTATTATTTTTTAAATAATTTTTATGTAATGATGCAAACCTGCCTAGTGTGGAACGTTTGTGCGCGTCATGTACACTATAGCGTACATTAGGATAGATAGCTAATATGACTTATTTATTAGGGGGCGTCGCCAGCCAAAGGGGTTGGTTGACCGTAGGCAACTTTCCTCAACGCCAGCTGTCCTTAAATCCCTTTGGCCAAGAGAGTGGGGAGATACCCTGGGCAAGGCTTCTCCACAATCCACTACAAACACATTTTAGCCCAGCCGGTCAGAATAGCAGCTGCCCACTCTGCTACCTGGCAGCTATAGTCGGAAACGACAGGCATACATAGTTTTAATGCCAAGAAAAACTGCATTATTTATTCTTGTGTGTGTGTGTGTGTATGTGTGTTGTGTATGCGGGTGCATGTGCATGTTTGCGTCAGCATGCATGTGTTTCGATCTCTTATATTCCAATCATACCCCTTCCTCACACACCTAGATGCAGACTTAATCACGCAGTTAAACGAAGATGGCATGTTCTGCATGAATAAAATGTGGATTAAGACTACTTAACACTAATAACAGTACATGGAATTAAGCTTGTGGCTTGGAGCCAAAATCAAGGCTATAGTATAATATAATTGATAGGATCGCTCTCTGTATGTGTAAGCGTGTGTGGTGTGGGTGTGTGTGAGTAGGTGTGCATGCAGGTGTGCGTATGTGTGTATGCGCACACATTAACTTAATGTATGGTTTGAGTACAGTTGCATGTGAATGTGTGTGTAGTGTGTGTGTTTGCTGACTCTCTGTGAGCACATGCGTGTGTGCTCACACTTGCATGTGTGTGTGTACGAACATGCGTGCAAGTGTATGTGTACGCGCGTGCATGTGTGCGTGCGCATGGACTAGAGAGTAAATCAAAAGTGCAAGCAAGCAGTTATGCATTCACAACTGAACTAGGTTTCTGACACTGATCAACAATCATACAATGGCAAAGCACAGATTGCGCACACTGCAGCCACACACACTAAGACTAAGAGAACAAACTCGCAATGCTCTGACAAAATCAATTATGAACTGCAAAGGCAAACATACAAAAATGTGGTATACGTTTTGCGGCGTACCTGTAAATCAATAAATGCTGTATGAGCGAAAATGAAATATGAGAGAGAGAGAGAGAGAGAGAGAGAGAGAGAGAGAGAGAGAGAGAGAGAGAGAGAGAGAGAGAGAGAGAGAGAGAGAGAGAGAGAGAGAGAGAGAATGAAACTTTATTCATACAGGGTAATGAGATAATGTATACTTTTTTACACTCAGCCCTGGACTGAGAGGAGCTGAGAGAGACGGAAAAACAGAGATAAATTGAATTTTTTTTTAAAGATAGGGGGCAGTGAGACAGGAAAGAGAGAGAGAGAGACTCAGAGAGGGAGAGAGAGAGGGGGAGAGACAGAGACAGAGAGAGGAGAATGTGGAAGAGAGCATGTCCAGAGGAAGAGACAAGACAGCAAAAGAGAGACAAGGGAGCTCTAGATAGAAACAAATGCTGCTTTAACCTAAGGTTTCAACGGTGTCTCAATGAGTAAGTGCTTCTGGTCACCCAACCGGAAATCACTCTACCAGCTTACAAAATGGTACTTTCCTTTGTTGTTGGTGGCTTACCCTGGCTAAAAGACTCCAGGGATCATCCCAACAGCGGAAGCACTTGACCACTTATGGTACAAGTGCACCAGCTACGGATGAGAACATTACGTGTGTGACTGTTTCTGATTACCCTGCCACGTGGGCAGCCACACTCCGTCTTTGGGGGATTTTGGAGACTGATGATATTATGCCAGGAGCTTGTTACATGGCTAAAGACAAACCCTGTATTTAACTATGCATAGCATAACAACATTTTGATGTAGCCTTGGTGTTCTAGCCTATGTCAATTGGTGAGAGCTTGTATTGAGAGAAACAAATGCTGCAAAAGGCTTGAACTGTGTCTCAATGAGCGCTTCTGGTTGCCTTACTGGAAATCACTCTACCAGCTTACATTATTTCCCTTTGTGAAATAAGAGGCAAAACCTACTTTTACTAGTCTTAGTTTTACCATATGAGAGCGACACAGAGAGAAAGAGAGTGAGCTTCGCATTGCTAAAAAATGGACTATAAATGAAACACAACCTGGTGTCAAGAGCTAAGGATGGTAATTCCACCTAAACAGCCCATTCATGAGTAGGAAGCACATAAATTGCAATCATGATACATCCTCCTTGGCTTAAGGCTGTGTCAGACCAATCGACATAGGCTAAAACACCAAGGCTACATCAAAAGTTTGCTATGTTCTGCATAGTTATGCAGGGATTGTCTTCTGCCATGACAAGCTCCTAGCATAACAACATCATCAGTCACCAAAATCCCCCAAAGTCGGAGTGTGGCTGCTCACGTGGCGGGGTAATCAAAAACGGTCACACACGTAATGTTCACATCCCTAGCTGGTGCATTTGTGCCATAGTGTTCAACTGTTGGGATGATCCCTGGAGTTTTTAGCCACGGTACGTCAACAACAATCATGACAGAATTTGGCATTTATAATACACCGAGAAAAATAAACGTCTTCCAATCATATATTGGGATGCTTCATTCTGCCGATAATTATCAGGCATGGTAGTGGGGGCAAAGTGGGTTTCGCGGAAGAATATCCAACCGATTCTGCATTTCATTTGAAAGATGTCGACTCAAACTAAAATGATGAAGTTGGGCGTCAAAGTGAAGAAGAAGAAGAAAAAGAAGCACTAATATCACAAATCTGGAAACGTGTGGCGTGAACTAGGCCGCGCACGATTGCTAACTTCGGCGGGAAGTTGCTTGTTCAGTCATTCACATCCGGTTCCGCGAAGCGATTGCATAGGTTTTAACGCACGTATTTTTTAGGCACCCGAGCGAATTTCTACCCCAGCTTTTTTGTGTGCGTGTGTGTGGTCAATTTCACTTTCGCGGATTTTTCGCGATTCGCGGTCTACCATGCCTGAATTATATACCGTATTGACACAACGGTAAATTTTAAATTCACCAACAATGTGAACTGCTCCATAAAGCTGGGTAGCCTAAATTAGTACTGTATTTTTCAGACTATTAAGGCACACCTGATTATCAGGCGCACCCCCAAGATTTTACACAAAATTCAGATTTTGTTATTACATTTTCTTACTATTCTAGTAGTCATATTATAAGGCTCAGTGTGGGAAAAAAGTATTGCCTTATACTGTATTCCGAAAAAAATGGTAAATTGACTCCCCCTCCCCCTTCGCTTCTCTCTGAGCTTTGCTCTCTCTCAAACTCATTCTGACTCTCTCCCCCAATTTTGCTAGAACAGAAGAGTTTAGAAAAGTGTGCACACAAGATCATTTCTGTAGTGTAACACTAACAGTAACAGCTGCGAAAGCAATTTCAAACCATTAATTAAACGGGCCTCATGGCCCTGGTGAAGTAGCATAGATATATGTATATATGTTATACAGAAGCATAATGCTTTGTGGACGAATCATGCCTGGCCAGCAGCCATCTGTGCCCTGGGTTCAATGAAGCACACGCCGCCGCATTGTGTTCATGACATGTTCTGTCTGTGTAGCTTTGTTTTCTGTGACACAGCACATTAATGAACATTGGAAAACAAAACCAACACAAACAGAAGGCTTCAAATTCAACAATGCATCACCATTAAGTACCCATTCGCATCGCAACAATCTTGAATCATTCAAACAACTCACAAATCACTCCAGCCATGCACACAAACAAAACATACAGAAACAAAAGGAGAAATGAAAGAAGATTACAGGTTTTTACTTCAGGCTTAAACATAGGGAAGTGGTAGATCAGACTATTTTATATATAGACTTTCTATAGAAAAACTCTACACCGTTCACCACAACTTTATATATAAGTAATGTCCCATATGTTCTTTTAAGAGCGGGAGGACGTAAAGCATGACCGACTCTACACCGATTGGTTTCCCCCACAACAAACGACTACAAAAGCAAAATCAGAGGCACAATTGTGGTCTAAGGGAACGAAGCAAGTTTAGAAGTGACCAAGGTATGGTGTGCACATAGATTTACTTCCTTTGAAGCAAATGCATCAAATTGACAGCTATATCTAATAATTCTGGACATATATGGCCAGAACCACTTGAATGAGTTAATACAATGTTTTCATGATTTGACATTCACGTTCAGTATCAGGACGTGCAATCATGAGTGCATCTTAGACAGTCACATCTCAGACAGTCAACACAGGTAGTAGTATGTAAATTAGACTAAACTCCCAAAACGATTGGCTGCCTGGCCAAATTTACATACTACATACTACTACGTGTGTTGACTGTTAAAGATGCACTCATGATTACTCGCCCAGATGTACATGTTTCAGCAGCATACATACAGACATTAGTGAACGCTCAAACTGTCTAGATTCACTGCACTTAATGTGTTGATAGTATTTTGCCAACTCCCTTTCTTCATTTAAGTCTTCCCTCAAAACCACTCTCTTCAAATCGTAGCCTGCTCTTTTCTTTTGGAAAGTAATTTTTGTCCCTTCTGTGCGCGTGTTTGTGTGCAGTGTGTGGCTTGAGCGGGGGTGGGGTGGTGTGGGGTGTGGTCTGGTGTGGTGGTGTATAGTTTTTGTTTTTGTTTGTGTGTGTGTGTGCGCATGTGCATATGTGTGTGTGTGAAGCAATTTTTGACATTCTGATTCTCATATTTTCTGCTTTTTTTGGGGGGGTGGGGGGTGGGTGGAGGGGGGGTTATTCATTTATTTGTTTATTATTGTAAGCACTTAGGGCTTGTTTAAGAATAAGCGCATATAAATAATTAAATGCTCATTATTATTATTATTTTTATTATTAAAATTCGAAAAATAAAAAGCCCCTCATCAGGTTAAATGTCAATTACTATCTACCTGGAACCAAATTTCAATCATGAAAAAAATGGTATTATGTTGGAGTATTTACTAACAAATTAACTTTACTTCGTGCTTCTTGACGATCCTTTCGGATTAAACTTAACTGCGACTTAAGAGTTTTTAACCTTTTCAATGAGATGAAAATGAAAATAATTGTCCCTCCTTTGATACATGTAATGATGTATTATAAATACATCACAATTTTTTGTCTCTCAATACTATACCAATATTTTAGGCTGGTTTTGGGTTTAACTGTACATGCATAAATAAATAATTAATTGATCAAACATGCCAACTCTTTTTCTTCTTCTGCGTTCCCAAGGTACGTATGTGTCCGGCTTTCAGTTTTCACTGGTCTCCCCGCTGCGTACAGCCGACACATTCTGATTTCAGAGGAGCTCAAAGGAGAACATTATTTGGAAGATTTTTTTGAAAAAAGCAGGAGAATGGAACAATAAGTCAGAAAGATAGTAGATGACAGAAAGCAAATGAAAAAGGCAGAGTCAAAGAGAGTGACATATTAGAGGAAGTTACAAGCACAAAACTTCCAGAAGGTGGGGGAACTACTTGTATGAAAGACCCCCGGTATTCCCACGGGGAAATGCTAACTCTAATCTACATGCCTGAAACATGAAAGTGAAACTGATTTTCATTCAATTTACTGTAAAATGCAGCTATAAATATAATCCGCTACTTTTTTTCCTCAACTTTGGCCAATGCGGCTTATAGACTGATGCGGCTTATCTGTGGATTCTACATTGTTCAGTATGATTAAATCTGTTTCTGGCCACATTCTTCAGCCTATTTGGAGCTTCTTTAGACTCAAAACTGGTTTTGGTAATCAATAGATTCAAATCGCATGTTGAAAGCGTCTGAGAACATTAAATACCTATGTTCTAATATGAGAATTTCTATATTTGTGTTGGTTTGTGCACATACAATTTTCTCTGCGGCTTATAAACTGGTGCGGCTTATATGTGAATGAATAAATATATAATATTTTGTCAATTTAAGGGATGCGACTTATATATACAGGTGCGTCTTATAGTCCAGTTTTTAATGTACTTCTAATTCTATGCTTAGCTAATTTCTTCACCCCCAAAACCTACTCGACTACACTCCCTTCCTCATTCCACTGAAAACAAGGCAACCTTGCACACAAACCAAAACGCTTTCAGCCTGATACTGAATGAGTGACCCTGACACTGATAGACTGTTGAACCCTCACTCCCCTCTTTAAAAAAATCTAGGCATTATTATTTTAACTCATTCAAGTTGTTCCAGCCATATATGTCCGGAATTAATAGATAGCTGTCAATTTGATGCATTTGCTTCAAGTGAAGTAAATCTGTGTGCACACCATGCTTTGGCCATTTCTAAACTCACTTCGCTCCCTTAGACCACAATTTTGCCTCTGACTTTGCTTTTGTAGTGGTTTGTTGTGGGGTAACCAATTGATGTGGAGTTTTTCTATATATATAAAAAAAGTCTGATCTACCACTTCCCTATGGTCTAACTCTAAACCTGAAGTAAAAACCTGTAATCTTCTTTCATTTCTCCTTTTGTTTATGTATGTTTTGTTTGTGTGTATGGCTGGAGTGATTTGTGAGTCTCTTTAATAATTCAAAATCGTTGCGATGCGAATGAGTTAATGCCACAGGAAAGATAGAACTACGTCCTGAATCATGGTCAGTTAGAACGACCCATCCCCTTTTGTCAATTTGTTCTGACAACCATCAAAAAGATGAAAGCTGAGCATGTTTTAGAAGAGCGTGAACACAGAATCTGACTGAGTGACAGAGCAATGCAAAGTGAAAATAAAACGCTAATCAGCAAATATTTCAGCTTGGTCTTCATTTTCCCTGACACACACAGTGACACACACATATGAGAGAGAGAGAGAGAGAGAGAGAGAGAGAGAGAGAGAGAGAGAGAGAGAGAGAGAGAGAGAGAGAGAGAGAGAGAGAGAGAGAGAGAGAGAGAGAGAGAGAGAGAGAGAGAGAGAGAGAGAGAGAGAGAGAGAGAGAGAGAGAGAGAGAGAGAGAGAGAGAGAGAGAGAGAGAGAGAGAGAGAGAGAGAGAGAGAGAGAGAGAGAGAGAGAGAGAGAGAGAGAGAGAGAGAGAGAGAGAGAGAGAGAGAGAGAGAGAGAGAGAGAGAGAGAGAGAGAGAGAGAGAGAGAGAGAGAGAGAGAGAGAAAGAGAGAGAGAGAGAGAGAGAGAGAGAGAGAGAGAGAGAGAGAGGCAGAGAGAGAGAGAGAGAGAGAGAGAGAGAGAGAGAGAGAGAGAGAGAGAGAGAGAGAGAGAGAGAGAGAGAGAGAGAGAGAGAGAGAGAGAGAGAGAGAGAGAGGGGGGGGGGGGCTTCAGAAACATTTTTATTGACAATGGCCTAATTAAACAGAGGGAGAGAGTGAGAGAGAGAGAGAGAGAGAGAGAGAGAGAGAGAGAGAGAGAGAGAGAGAGAGAGAGAGAGAGAGATCACACAGACACAGATTACCACATTATATCATTGGGAAATTAAAAAATCCCGCCCTGGCGTAGTGCAGGAGCAGTACACACACACACTCGATACATATTTACTGCTATTTTTTTTTAACCCCTCTTGACTAGTACAAGTGCTACATTCCTTTGAATATATATAGCAAATGTTTATATAGTCCCTTTTTTAAAAATTGTACTTTGTAAGTGTTTGTGTGTGTAGGAAAATTGTTGCTTCTTAAATTCTCATAATCCGGCGACGCCGGCTTTAAGCAATTTAAAAATCCTGCAATTTAGGACATCCTGCAAGAAGCAGCATCCATGCTATATCCTGCATGTACACATCCTTCACATTTGAAACCAAGTGCTATCAATCTCACAAGATGAAGGAAGAAAAATTGTCTAAGGCGTAATTTACTCTAAGGAAGAAAAATTGTCTAAGGCATAATTTACTCTAAGGTCGTAAGGAAGAAAAATTAGTCTAAGACGTAATTTACTCTAAGGAAGAAAAATTAGTCTAAGGCATAATTTAGTGTAAGGAATTTTTTTTGTTCAAGGTGTAATTTACTCTAACTTAAGTTTAAGCTTAACAAAAGATCTGCTAGCATGAAGCATTATACATGAACTATGCATTCGACTTGGTTTACATACAATGCAACAAACTATATCATACTATATTAGTATATATTAGTATTCTAGACCAATATAATATATTCCTATATACAGACCAAATGGCTTGATCCCCTTATACCAGGAATACTAAGTCAGCATGGTGAAGTGCAAAACAATAACATCTTTTTAACTCATTCAACTCTGGGCAATTACTTCCTTTCACAACAGTTCAACACTAGCTGAGTTTTTTTGTGTTTTTTTAAAAGAATACTTAACTACACAGCTTTGAAACTTTGCATCATTTTCTTACTATTAAAAACTAACGTGTATTTAACCTAAGTTCCAAAGCAATTTTTTTATTAAAAATTATTGGCCGATTAATGACGTTTTGAAAAAAAGCATGATAAAAAAGACTGAGGGCTCTTTTCCATTCATTGCCCTTCTTAAAATAGCTTAGATTTTTTAAAGAATGAATTTAATTGGTTGAAAATTACTAAAGGACCATAGAAGAATGCTTTCACACAAGTCTGGTTTGCATGGGTTCGCCGAGTTGTGAACTGTGAATGGCTAAAAACACGATGTACGTATGGCGCACTCTCGCATTGAACGGTTGTGCATGGTACATGTACGCCATAGTATACTCTCGTGTTGAGAGAGTTATCTATAATGATTAATCTAAGTAAATTTTCAAAGTACTGTCACTGCAGTTAAGTAAGGGACAGGAATGCTAAGTTCGTCTGGTATGCATGCTGAGCACTGCGACAGACACTAGTTAATAAAAACAGTAAGACTTGAACATTGAGCTTACCATATTTTTCGGACTATAAGGCAATACTTTTTTTTTACCAGACTGAGACCCCTGCGCCTTATTATATGACTAATAAAATAGCAAGAAAAAATAATAACAAAATCAGAATTTTGCATATAATGTGAGGAGTCAGAAAAATAAGGCAATTTTCTGAAGCTCTATAATACTGGCTTAAAATTGCGGCATATATTTCTTTTCTTTTGAATTAGGGTACTGTATTTCATGAACTATAGGGTGCACCTGATTATAAGGCGCACCCCAAAAATTTGTCAGATATTTGTTAATTTGGATTTTGTTATATGTTCTTACTATTTTATTTGTCATGTTATACGGCGCAAAGGTCTTACTCACTCTTACTGTCTTAGTCAAGGAGAAAAGTATCGCCTTACAGTTACACTAGTTTGCAAAATGCGGTACAAGTTCACATTGCATGGATTAAAATCATTTAACTAAAATGAAATATTTTAATAAATTAGAACAAGATAATTATTTTAAATGTTCAATTATTGAATCATGCGTGCAGTTACACATACTCACAAACACACACACTGTAGTGTATCTCCCTCAATCACTCACTCACACACAGTTAGTGGTTTCTTTGATCAAATATTATCTCCATTATGGGTAGAACCACTGGCATCCTTTATGGATCCACCACTATTAACAGTGGCATTTTAAGCTGTAAAGCCTTTTCAAGCCACATTTGTACAGTGCATGGAGGGTTGGCAGTGTTTTGTGGTATAATTTGTTCATAACACATGTCCCATATGTGCCTGCCCAGGCCGGGAGGACGTAAAGCCTTATTGGCTTATATTTCATTCACTCACAAACACACACACTGTAGTGTATCTCCCTCAATCACTCACTCACACACATGTCCCATATGTGCCTGCCCAGGCCGGGAGGACGTACAGCCTTATATTTCATTCACTCACACACACACAAACACACACACTGTAGTGTATCTCCCTCAATCACTCACACACTCACTCACACACATGTCCCATATGTGCCTGCCCAGGCAGGGAGGATGTAAAGCCTTATATTTCATTCACTCACACACACACAAACTGTAGTGTATCTCCCTCAAGCACTCACACACACACATATAAACCCTTCACCATCTTTCTCCATTTTCCTTACAAATTTTGTCTTTGGAAAAATCTGTTCATTGAAATTGAAAAAGATCACTTTCCACACAAGCTAAACAGAAGTTCAACCATGCAATGGTAAGTAAACCTGAGCTACTACTGTATTAGAAATTTAGAATCATGACTCATTTGTATGACAGAAGGAATATGGTTTACCTTAAAGTGGTGACTAATCAGTAATCTGTAACTCTACTTAAGTACTATTATGCTCCTTCTAGTACTACTACAATCAACCCCAATTTAAAGACTAAAATTAATTATCTGTGCACTCACCCCAGATGTTTCTCACAAAATTTCTGTAGTAGAAAAAAAGACCTGGATTTAAAGGGTAAGAACCGCCTTGGCTTAACTAACAGAATTCCCACACAGCTAAAGAGAGTGTGTCTGTGCTTAGTGCGTGCGTGTGTCTGTGTTTAGTGCGTGCGTGTGTACGCGCGCGCGCGTGTCCATAATATATCTTTGTCATTTATTTATTTATATTGCTTGCTGGTTTATTCATTTATTATTGTAAGTGTTTAGGGCTTTTTTAAGATTAGGCGCTATAAATACTATAGATGCATAGTTATGCGGGGATTGTCTTTAGCCATGACAAGCTCCTAGCATAACATCATCAGTCTCCAAAATCCCCTGAAAGAGAGTGTGGCTGGCCACGTGGCGGGGTATTTAAAAACAGTCACACACGTAATGTTCTCATCTCTAGCTGATGCATTTGTACCATAGTGTTCAAGTGCTTTGGCTGTTGGGATGACCCCTGGAGTCTTTTACAGTTTTAGCCAGGGTGTGTCAACAACAAAAGGGTAAGAAGACCATCCACATTTAGAGGATTCTGTTCAGATTTTACTCTCTCCAGGTTTAACCCTTTCACCGCCAATGTTGCATTTATGCACCACAAAGGTTTAACACCCATTTCATTGAAACAAAAGGCATCAAATCAGGGCCTGTTATCTGAAGACCCTATTTTGGGAGGTAAGGATAAGCCTAATGTTATACATCATAATACATGTCACAGAGGAATTCTCAATATTGCAAATATATTTTGTTCTCTACCCAGTTAAGTTAAATGTTGTTTTTTTGCTGAAAAAAGGCTGGCGGCGAAGGGGTTAACAATACAGAATCTTTATGTAATGCATGCCATGGTATTGGTATTATGGTAATGTTTTCTGAAAAACAAATCACGAAGAACACACGAAGAACAAATGATGTCTGAACAACACTGGTTCCTGGCAAACTATTTGTTTCTATCTGTGGTCTTTTTTCTTTTCCTCTAAAAGTTCATTAACCCTTTTACTGCCAATGTCACATTTATGCACCACAATGGTTTAACATCCATGTAACTAAAAGGCATCAAATCAGTGCCTGTTATTCGAAGACCATATTTTCTTAATTTTGGGAGGTAAGGATAGGCCTAATGATATGCATGTCACAGAGAAATTCCCAAGATTGCAGATGATGATCTATATTTTTTCCCCTCTTGGGATGACTAGGGAAAGACGTAACAAAATAAGATCACATTCTGGGACTCTCTTCGGAGGCATATAGGTCCGTAGGGCGGGAGCCTGTGGCTTTGTCTAGGGATGCACTGGCCTCTCCTGTCCTTTATGGGAGCTGTTGGGTGCGTTCTGGTTTCTGAGTGGGTGTCTTTTGCCGGTGGGCTCTGCAGTCATCAAAAATGGACTGGTACACCCATGGGGACATTTCGCAAGGACTCCTTTGTATTGTATCCTATGGTAACCAAGCCGCGAGTAGATGTGCCTTGTATACTTAATGGAATGTCCCGTGTGTGCCTGCTCCCCAGTAACACAACACAGACTTCCAAGGCTGGGGCAGGGCTGCTCTCGCGTTGATAGAACGGGCGTGGCTGGTACATCTCTGGGTCCCATCAGCACCTTCGGGTGTTTCTATTCCATTTCACTAATGATATGCATGTCACAGAGAAATTCCCAAGATTGCAGATCTATAAAAAACATTCTCTACCCAGGTAAGCTGAATGATTGTTTTTTTTACTGAAAAATGGCTGGCGGCGAAAGCGTTAAGTTCTCCAGTATACTAATAGTACTAGAACTGCAGTAGTTAGTATCAATACTGCTTAAAGTGTGAGAGAGTGTGTGTGTGTGTGTGTGTGTGTGTGTGTGTGTGTGTGTGTGTGTGTGTGTGTGTGTGCATGCTCATTTTCTATTTGCCTCTATCACACTCAAGACTCATGTTAAATAATCTCCCTTTGCTTTCATATATTATGCACATGATACCGACATAGGCTGCTCAGTGACAGCGCTGAGCATACAGAAATTACAGCTTAAACAAAGTGAAAATTATACAAACTAACATTACAAAGGTGACACCCAGTACACATGCATTGCTAGAATTAAAGTGGTTTAGTGTTTATTTCAGTGAGGGCACAGATGTACATGTATGTATTGCTCATGTGACATTGTGTGCTTATGCATTGCGAGGTTGGGGGGGGGGGGGGGGGGGGGGGACAAGAAAGAGAGGCTCAGGAGAAATGGGGGAGGGAGAGTGAAAGAGACTCGGGGAAGAGAGAGAGAGAGAGAGAGAGAGAGAGAGAGAGAGAGAGAGAGAGAGAGAGAGAGAGAGAGAGAGAGAGAGAAGGGAGAGAGAGAGACTTCTTACATGAGGCATCCAGTCATCTTGTTGACAATTCTGAAGCATAAACAAAGGGGTTTCCGGCTTACTAATCGTTGGTACTGTGGGAAAGAATAGCTGCCCAGATGATGATCAAGTCCAGAGCTGAGAGAGCTCAGACGGGTCAGAGAAGAGAAGAGAATCAGCAAGACGTACAGACATTCAAGAAGAGGTGTGAAGGAAAGAGAATGACACAAACTGTGGTGGGGGTGGGGGTAGCTCTCCAACCCCGCAAAGACGACCCTAGAAACTGAGTTGTTTGTTGTTTAATTGTTATCGACATACCCTGGCTAAAAGACTCCAGGGATCATCTGAACAGCTTCAAAGCACTTGAACACTATGGTACAAATCCATCAGCTGCTCTACTGAGCTATGGATGAGAACATTACGTGTGACCTTTTTTGATTACCCTGCCACATGAGCAGCCACACTCCGTCTTCGGGAGAGTAACTGAGTAAGGTTACAACTTAGGGCCCACAAAGAATGACAACTGGCTGAACACACATCTATTTCTTCTCTTCAGGGCCCACGGTCAGTATGTTGACCATTCTGGCTCCTTTGGAGAGAAAAAAGACTGAAACATGGTGGGCCGGTCTCCCTTCCTCCTCTCTCATCTTGAACCATCAACATCTCACACACCGGTCAACCTCTCAGTCTCAGCTCAGGTCAAAGTACACTAGCCTAGGCTATACACTACACTACACTCACCCGGAGGGCTGGCCATTCTGATAATCTGGCTAATGTCAAAGCCATGGATGCTTGTGGGGGTCAAATATCGGAACAGATCCACAGGTGGGAAGCTGGCACCGTTGGTCTGCTTCACGGGACCCATGCTGTTTTTTTGTTTAAAGCCTTCGTCTATTGCCTGCCACGCCCCTTTCGATCCAAACACTGACGCACTCTACTCTACACAGTTAGTGAGTGACTGTCCACTTGTTTGAATTGTCACACACTGTGTAGCCTAATGTAGCCCGTTCACCGTAAAGCTTGCAGCTTGTGCAGCCATTCTCCTACTCAAACGCCTTCATTGCAGCGTCATTTCAATGCATAATTGGAAATGTAACTGCTTGCTTGTCACGCAAGCACGCGTCTAAAATGACACGGCCAACTCTCCACACGCACCGACGTTCATTTTACGACGTTGTAGGACGCTATATTCACTCACTCGGCAAAAAGAGACTGAACGGCGGAAATGGCGTGTTGAGCGCGACACACTGACACCGGACAGATAATCGTCGTGTTCTTCCTGGATTGTTTCTGATTTAAAAGAAAGAAGAAAAAAACGGCGTCGAAATTCACAGTCTCCGTCGAATTATTTCTGTTCCTTTAGTTCTCCGAGTCTTTTTATCAATTTATTTTTCCAAATTAAAAATGTATCTGTCACCGGTTTACGAGTACATTCTAGGCCTAGCTCACTCACTGCATTGTCTCTCCGGGAGCAGACGACACTGTTCACGGTGCGACCCAAAATGACGGACAGCATTCTCGAGAAATCACAACGACAAAGAATATGCATGTTGGGAAAAAAATAAACATCTTACTAATTTCTTCTACCATTGCACCTTACAATATTTTCTGTTCTTTTTTTTCCCCACTGACTAAGACAGACAGTTTGGGTCAAAGCTAAATTTATAGATTTCTCATTCTGACGAAGCGGTTTTGAGGCCTAGCTAAATGCAGAAGAGCGCGATTAGAACAGACAACAGTACGCTGACGCGCCATTCCGAGAAACACCGCTGAGTGGGTAACTATTTCTACAGAGGCTGTGACAATCGTGAAAGTCGGCTTTCAGTGCTTAAACAAAGAAGAAGAAGAAATAAAATTAAATAAACTGGAAACAGGTACCATCCCCATCCACCCCAAGCTCACACTTTTCTCATGCCCCCCCCCCCCCACTTTCTCCTTCCACCCCCACCCCCACATAGCTAATTGTCTGGGCAGCTGTTACCTATTGTTTTTATATTTTAGAAGAACTTTTTTTGCACACCCCATCATTCCCATCCTAGTTCCCAGGCATGGGAACATTCAAATGGTGGTGTATTAACGGGATATAACTTGAGAAAGAAAGGGAGCTACTTCAAATAGAGGGTGGAGGCAGGCAGAGAGAGAGAGAAAGAGCGAGCAAGAAAGAGGCATGAAGACAGATGCACAGAGAGAGAGAGAGACAGACAGAGGTACAGAGAGGCAGACAGACAGACACACACAGACAGGAGAGAGAGAGAGAGAGAGAGAGAGAGAGAGAGAGAGAGAGAGAGAGAGAGAGAGAGAGAGAGAGAGAGAGAGAGAGAGAGAGAGAGAGAGAGAGAGAGAGAGAGAGAACATGAGTGTAGTTTTATTATGCAAGTGCAATGTGTTTACATCAAACATGTGATGTATTATGAAGATGATGGAGCAAAACTTCATCAGTACTTTATGGTGTGTGTGTAAGAGAGAGAGAGAGAGAGAGTGTGTAAGAGAGAGAGAGAGAGAGAGAGAGAGAGAGAGAAAATTAAATTAAAATTGAAATGAAAATTTATATTCCATAAGGCCAAGGCGAGAGAGAGAGAGAGAGGGAGAGAGAGAGAGAGAGTGTGTGTGTGTGTGGACCTTTGCGTGTGTGTGCGCGCACGTGTGTGCATATGTGAGACAGAGACAGAGAGAGAGAGAGATGGAGGGAGAGAGAGAGAGAGAAAGATCTATTGCTAATTATACAAATACTAAAAGTTTTTATTTTTTTCTCACTATGCTCTCACACTCACACACACTTATACCGGATACAGAGAGAAATGGAGAGAAGAGAGCTTCTGTCTAAATTGTGCTTGTTTTTGTTATTAGGATTGTACCCTTTAGGTAGAAAACTATTGCATTTGTAAGAGTCTTTTCTACTTCTTTTCCTTCCCCTTTTTTCGTCCGATTTTGCTCAAATTTTCAGGAAAGCTGCCACCGCAACGGCAACATTTCAATCTTGAACATGTATCTCAAAAACGGTTGAACCGAATACCTTTATTTTTTCAGCCATTGGAGTCACCAAACAGTCAAAACCGGAGGTTATGTCATAAAACTAAATTATGAGCATTGTAGCCCTTACTTTGGCCAAGGTCTGAAACGTGGAAGATGTTTGGTGATGATATGTTGAACAGTTTGGAAGTTATTCAAATTTATGTACCGTATTTTTCGGACTATAAGGCGATACTTTTCCCCAGACTGAGACCCCTGCGCCTTATAATATAACTACTAAAATAGTAAGAAAATATATTGAGTAAAATTTGGGGGGTGCGCCTTATTAATCTGTTGCGCCTTATAGTCTAAAAAATACGGTTGCGTCACATTCACAGATTTCAAATTTCTGGATTTCTTTTTTAAAAATCTGATTTCAATTAAATTGACGATGGGCATAAAACAAATTCTATTTCAAAGTGATTGGCTGAATTTTGACCCAAACCGGCCAATTTTGGCAGCAATTCAATCTAGACTAGTTCGTCAATGACAGGACAGAATGCAGTCAGATTTGACTAATTACTAACACTTCCAATATAAATTTGAACCAGGAGTGGGGAGGTTAAAGGTTGGGGAGGGTAGAATCCTTCCATGTTTGCTCTGAAAGGCAAACATAAGCCCTCTAGTTTTGATTGTGCTTGTGAAAGTTTTTAGTTTGCGTTTTGCACTCCCCCTCCACTGTTTAAACTAATAAAACCTTCACCCTGGAAATCATTCCAGCAATTATTATAAACAAAATTTCAACACATTTGATTGAGAATGTGAATGTGGTCTCTATGTTTCTTCTTAGAATGTTCATATTGTAACTATTTTACTCTTGTATAATTAATTGTGTGTGAGTGTGTGTGTGCGCATGCATGTGTGTGTATGTGTGTGTGTGTGTCTGTGTGAGTAAGGAAGTAAGAGAACGTTGCGTGCAAGCATCGTGCTTATTTTACTTTCTAATGATTAATTATTTGTTTGCCTTTAATGTTCTTGTTATCAATGTAAAGCACACTGAGCTCATGTGAGAAAGAGCGCTATATAAATTCCCATTATTATTATTATTAGTTGTTTTATGAATTTGAACAGCCAACCCCAAAGTAGCAATGAAGCATACAAATCATCTTAGTACAATAATAAGCAGCTTTTGGTCCCCGGACGGAAGATCAGTCTGTCGGCTTTTATTACTTCCCTTTGTCAAAATAGAGAACAAAATCTATTCATGCTGCTTGTGGGTGAGAGAGAGAGGGGGGGGGGGGGAGAGAGTGAGAGTGAGTTTGGCGTTGCTAGGAAACTACCATAAAACGGTAGACTGTAACTCCACCTGAACTGTCCATTTCAGTAAATGTCTCCGCCTTGGCTTAAGGCTGTGTCAGACCAATCGACATAGGCTAGAACACCAAGGCTACATCAAAATGTTGTCATGCTTTGCATAGCTACGCTGGGATTGTCTTTAGCCACGACAAGCTCCCAGCAAGCAGTCCCAAAATCCTCCGAATGTCGGAGTGTGGCTGCCCACGTGGCGAGGTAATCAAAAACGGTCACACACGTAATGTTCTCATCCCTAGCTGGTGCATTTGTTGCTTGTAGTTGTACCATAGTGTTCAAGTGCTTCGGCTGTTGGGATGATCCTTGGAGTCTTTTAGCCAGGGTACGACAACAACAGTAAATGTCTGAAACAACAAGGAAATACAACTACATACAAGTCAAGCGCACTTTGCTATTGTCACACAGGAAGGAAGGTGGCAGAGTGGTTAACACTATTGTGACTGGCACCGCGTCAGTGAAACCACTCTGCTGGCCTGAGGCTACATTGTTTAAGAGCCTAAATGAAGTCTGACATGCACCAAACGTTCTGTACTTTATGAAAAATGGATGCTTAATTCAATTTTATGCTTTGTGAAAATATTGCATGAACGATTTACAGCCGACATGCTGCTTGACTTCGAGATCGAACTCCACGACGAGATTGAACGATTCTGCCGATAACAAAACTTTTTGTTGTCACGTTCTCTCTAGAATACTCGTACTGGGCACTCACTGTTCAATTTAATCAGTACTTACATTATTTTCACTACCTTCATCCTTAAAACCTGACTGATTGCCAGCATTACTTTCATCTTCATGAAGTTCGAGCAACCAAACAATCTCCTCGCCACTCAGACCTCTAAATTTTGACATTTTTCGTGCAAAAATCTCCTCAAATTTTGACTGCAGACGAACGAGCAATGCAATTTCCGTTTCAGTATTCCGGGGAAGTAACTGTAAAATCAAACAAGAAAAGTCTGCTGGTATAGTAGGGAGTTTTGTACCTTAGACCGTTCTACCTACGATTGGAGGTTCCCGGCAGATAGAGATGTTCTGCTGAACCTACGATCGGAGGTTCCCGTCACGGAAGTGTTAAGAAACTGCCAATTTCAATGCGTGACTGCAGCGTGAGTGACCCGGGGTTTGAATCCCGGCCTTGCCCTTTCTTTCTTGAAGACCCACTGACCTGGTTGGATTAAGTCCCTTGTTTTTTTTCTGGGTAGGTGTGACCCACATAGTCTTCCCCCCATACACGATCGATGCTGCTCTTTAAAGTGATGTCTCAATTTCATGCATGGGAGAATATGTATGGGAGTTAAACCTGGTCAAAATAAGATTTCTTACCAGCGAGAGAGGGAAACATGTGAAACCCGAGAGTTTCACTCATGTATCTGGTGGGTCTTTAATTCTAGTTTGACAGGAAAATTGGATAGGGACTTAAAGCTAGTCTGACCTGTGCGCTTTACGCACGTACAAATACCACAGCAGTTAAAAGTCGGTAGGAGCAGGAAGAAATCCTGCTGCCTGGTATGACCAAATTGATAGCTAGTTTTCCCAAGTCTGCCCCCACTCTTTTATCACCCTGCCCCACCCCCCACCCCCAAAAAACGGCAGACGCTGCGCTTGCAGCAATGCGCTCTCCGGTGGAGATCAGCCCGAATTTCATGGAGATAAGTCTCTGTGACTAGAATATATACGAAAATACCACAAAAAAACCCCACATGTCAGGGCTCCCAATCATCCCGCAAAACAAGGGGTCCCAGGGACTCCTTCACTAACAGTAAAGAGGGTCCTAGAGGCGGGATAGTGGGTCCCAGTGGCATAGTGAATGCTAAAAAGAATTTTTCTAGTGCATCCCTGGGACCCCCTGCACATTCTTTTAGAGGGTCCTGTATAATTTTAGTGCTTCATAGACCCCCAAATGGGGGTCCCTGCATGTACTAGGTACACACAAACAAGTTACTCTTACCTAAGTTCCTCGTCTTTCTCTGTCGCCGTTTCCTCTTGCCGCCTGTGCTGTCCTCCTCCTCTTCCCTGGCCGCACTTTTCCTCAGATCACCTACACCGCCTCCATCGCCCGAAGAAGATGCCCTCACCAGGGAGCCCACAGACGCCCCGACCTTGCTCAGCAGGTCCTTGCCGGTCCCAAACGGCGGGGAGCGACGCAAACCTGACAAGGACCCACCACTACCAGCATCGCGATCTGGGGAGGACCCCGACCGCGTGGAGCCCACACCACCCAGAGAAAAGTTCACCGATTTGTCTACACCATCGCTGGAAGGACTAGCGGAGTTTCGTAGGCTGGAAATCGTTTTCCCTTCCTCCAGAAACTTGGAAGAGCGGGCAAAAGTGATAGGGGAAGAGGTGGTGGTGGTGGGCTCGCGATAACAGTCTGCCAGCCTCCAACGTTCCTCCATTTCCGCGCGTCTCCAAGAGTCTGCGGCGGGACTCCAAGAGTCTCCCGCGACGAGTCTCCTCCACGGGTCCCCCACGGTTGGCGGCGGTGTCAGGTGGATGCTGCTGTTGTCATCATCGTCGTCGCTGTCGCTGTCGTGATAGCTGCGCCGCTGAGAGCTGAAGGTGGTCATCTCCACCCCTCCGCCGCCCCCCTCCCACTCCGGCTGAGGGAGGTCGTAGTCGCGCGCGCCGGGCGCGGCGTCGCTGCTGCTGCTGCGTGGGGACTCCAGGGACTCGCTGTCCCGCTCCACGGGCACCTCCTCGTCATAGTCCGGGTTGTACGTGTGGCTGACCACCACCATCTCCCTCCCCCTGCTCCCCCCTCCTCCCCCCAGCGACACGCCACGGAGAGATTCCGTTTCCTCTTCCGTCTCTGCCGTGTCCTCGTCCGACGACGACAACGACACGCTGACGTGTCTACCCGTCTTTGTGGACGACGGCAACCCCGAGTCGTCGTCATCTTTGACGATCACGGTACTACGACTACTACTACCGGCGGAGAGACTTTGCGGCGAAGAATCACCCCTACTACCAGCGCTCAAGTCCAGTTTGGTGGCTAAGGAAGGCGGGGAGGGGAGGAGAGCCTGGGTGCGATGTTCACCCTCCTCCTCCTTGTTGTTGCTGCGGTCGGTGAAAATCGCCTGTCCATCGGTGCTCATGGCCAAGGGTGGGAGGGGGGAAGGTGGTGCGGGGCGACGGACGCGGGCCAAGCTAAAGTCCCGAGCATTTAACACCAGCGCGTTGAAGTCGTCCTCCGGGAGGTCAGCGATGAACCGGGCTTGTTCCTTGATATTGTCCACCTGCCATTGTTAAGAGAAGAAAAAAAAAGATCATAATTTAGACAATCAAGTCAGGAAAGTATCCCACATATAATCCCATATGATATATTCTTTTAAAAATTTAACGTATTTTACGGACTATTACTACAGTAAAAGATCCAATTATAACTAAATATAAGGCGCATGCCCAAAATGTTCCGCTAAATCTTGATTTTGTTGTAATAGTTTCTTATTAGTGCAATAACATTAGTCATATTATAACTAGGTGTAGAAGTCTCAGTTTGTCTTCGCTTAAGGCTGTGTCTGTGACATAGGCTAGAACAGCAAGGCTACATCAAAATATTGTTATGTCATGCATGCGGGATTGCCTTTAGCCATCACAAGCTCCTAGCATAACATTATCAGTCTCCCAAATCCCCCGAAGACGGAGTGTGGCTAACCCACGTGGTGGAGTAATCAAAAACGGTCACACACATAATGTTCTCATCTGTAACTGATGCACTTGTACCAGTGTTCAAGTGCTTCCGCTGTTGGGATGATCCCTGGAGTCTGTTAGCCAGTGTAAGCCAACAACAACAACAGAAGTCTCAGTCTGGGAAAAAACCTATAACCTTATAGTCAGTATAATACAGTGGAACCTCCCTTATAAGACTCCCTCCCACCTACTCTCTGAGACATTGCCCTTCTTTGTAAGTATTATTTATTTATTATTGGAATTTTACGTCCTCTCGACCTGGGAAGGCACATATGGGACATTCTTTATAATGACCTTCCTTATAAGACCCCTCCCTTATAAGACCTCAGTTTGGGTGATTTTTGAAGGTCTTGTAAGGGAGGTTCCACTGTACGGTAATTGTATTCTGTACCAGGCTGCTTGACTTTGTTCAATTTTCTGATTATTGCAAAGACTACCACGTGTAGTAGTGTTTTCTTTTTCAAATTTGTGTTTGCTATTTTTAAGCTGTCAGGTTCTGTGGCCTGACAAGGTTCGATAACTGATTAACTACGGCCAAGGGAGAAAGGTGGCAGAGTGGTTAAGACGTTCGCCTGCCAAATGTAATGCGTGACTGCAATGTGAGTGATCCGGGTTCGAATCCCGGCCTCCTCGCCCTTTCTTTCTAGTTTGACAGGAAAATCGAACTGAATGTCCTGTCCTTCGGATGGGGACTTAAAGCTAGTCTGACCCGAGCGCATTACGCACGTAAAAATCCCACAGCAGTAGAAAGTCGGTAAGAGCAGGGAGGAATCCCGCTGCCTGGTATGGCCAAATTGATAGCTAGGTTTTCCAAGTGTGCCCACACCCCCTCCTCACCCTGTGCCCCCCCCCAATATTTTTTTAATTGGGTAGGCGCTGCACTTGCGGCGATGCGCTCTCCGGGGGAGAGCAGCCCGAATTTCACAGAAATAAGTCTCTGTGACTAGAATATACCAAATACCCAAAATACCAAATCCTAAATATATCCATTTATTTATTCCGAGCTCCTTATCTTGAAATAAAAACGGCACAACAGTGACAAACAATCTGCAGTTCTTGTGCACACCCAACACAAACGCCCAGCTGTAAACAAACCTACATCAATTGAGAAGAATCAGTGGCAAGAATGACCCTTTTATCATTTTAGGTTACGGAGCAAGTATTGAGGTAAACACAGGTGCAAGTTGACTCAAAATTCACATCACTTATCTTGTTCCTAAACTGGATTAAATATATATAACTTTTTTTTTCTTTTCTTTTTTTAGTGAATGAGAGACTTTTTTTTTTCTCTTTTGGGGTTTTTTTTAACTCAGTGGCTTTTGATAATGAGAGACTTCGCCATAGTGCGACAGTTTTTTTGGCTGCACTTGTGCCAGAGGGGTGCATGACGCCTCGTACTGTACTCTAAACAGAGTCTAGCTTGCACACAATAAGTTAGCCATCTTACTAGTACTTACTTAAACAGAGTTGGGGATAAATCGAAACTGTACTCTAAACAGAGAGAGAGAGCCATCGCCTTACTTTAGAGTAGTCTAGCTTGCACACAATCTGGTGTAAGTTAGTAATCGCCTTACTTTAGTACTCTCTAAACTCTAGCTTGCACTACGCCCAACTAAGAGTCTAGCTTGCAACAATCTGCGTGATAAGCCCCTAGTGCATCGCCTTACTTTAGTACTGTACTCTAAACTCTGGCGGTGTAAGTTAGCCATCGCCTTACTTTAGTACTGTACTCTAAACAGAGTCTAGCTTGCACACAATCTGGTCGCTGTACTCTAAACAGCATCTGGTGTAAGTTAGCCATCGCCTTACTTTAGTACTGTACTCTAAACAGAGTCTAGCTTGCACACAATCTGGTGTAAGTTAGCCATCGCCTTACTTTAGTACTGTACTCTAAACAGAGTCTAGCTTGCACACTGGTGTAAGCATCGCCTACTTTAACTGTACTCTAAACAGAGTCTAGCTTGCACACAATCTGGTGTAAGTTAGCCATCGCCTTACTGGTACTCTAAACAGAGTGCTTGCAAGTTAGTAATCGCCTTACTTTAGTACTGTACTCTAAACAGAGTCTAGCTTGCACACAATCTGGTGTAAGTTAGCCATCGCCTTACTTTAGTACTGTACTCTGAACAGAGTCTAGCTTGCACACAATCTGGTGTAAGTTAGCCATCGCCTTACTTTAGTACTGTACTCTGTAGTCTAGCTTGCACACAATCTGGTGTAAGTTAGCCATCGCCTTACTTTAGTACTGTACTCTAAACAGAGTCTAGCTTGCACACAATCTGGTGTAAGTTAGCCATCGCCTTACTTTAGTACTGTACTCTAAACAGAGTCTAGCTTGCACACAATCTGGTGTAAGTTAGCCATCGCCTTACTTTAGTACTGTACTCTTTAGTAACTCTAAACAGAGGTGTAAGTTAGCTCGCCTTAGTACTCTAGCTTGCACACAATCTGGTGTAAGTTAGCCATCGCCTTACTTTAGTACTGTACTCTGAACAGAGTCTAGCTTGCACACAATCTGGTGTAAGTTAGCCATCGCCTTACTTTAGTACTGTACTCTAAACAGAGTCTAGCTTGCACACAATCTGGTGTAAGTTAGCCATCGCCTTACTTTAGTACTGTACTCTGAACAGAGTCTAGCTTGCACACAATCTGGTGTAAGTTAGCCATCGCCTTACTTTAGTACTGTACTCTGAACAGAGTCTAGCTTGCACACAATCTGGTGTAAGTTAGCCATCGCCTTACTTTAGTACTGTACTCTAAACAGAGTCTAGCTTGCACACAATCTGGTGTAAGTTAGCCATCGCCTTACTTTAGTACTGTACTCTGGTGTAACCATCGAGTCTAGCTTGCACACAATCTGGTGTAAGTTAGCCATCGCCTTACTTTAGTACTGTACTCTAAACAGAGTCTAGCTTGCACACAATCTGGTGTAAGTTAGCCATCGCCTTACTTTAGTACTGTACTCTAAACAGAGTCTAGCTTGCACACAATCTGGTGTAAGTTAGCCATCGCCTTACTTTAGTACTGTACTCTGAACAGAGTCTAGCTTGCACACAATCTGGTGTAAGTTAGCCATCGCCTTACTTTAGTACTGTACTCTAAACAGAGTCTAGCTTGCACACAATCTGGTGTAAGTTAGCCATCGCCTTACTTTAGTACTGTACTCTAAACAGAGTCTAGCTTGCACACAATCTGGTGTAAGTTAGCCATCGCCTTACTTTAGTACTGTACTCTAAACAGAGTCTAGCTTGCACACAATCTGGTGTAAGTTAGCCATCGCCTTACTTTAGTACTGTACTCTAAACAGAGTCTAGCTTGCACACAATCTGGTGTAAGTTAGCCATCGCCTTACTTTAGTACTGTACTCTAAACAGAGTCTAGCTTGCACACAATCTGGTGTAAGTTAGCCATCGCCTTACTTTAGTACTGTACTCTAAACAGAGTCTAGCTTGCACACAATCTGGTGTAAGTTAGCCATCGCCTTACTTTAGTACTGTACTCTGAACAGAGTCTAGCTTGCACACAATCTGGTGTAAGTTAGCCATCGCCTTACTTTAGTACTGTACTCTGAACACAATCTGGTCTTGCTTTGTAGATGTGTTTTCTTTAACCCTTTCGCCACCAGCCATCGCCTTACTTTTTCAAACAAGTCTAGCTTGCACACAATCTGGTGTAAGTTAGCATTAAGTACTTACCTGGGTAAGAGCCAAAAAAACATCTAGCTTGCACACAATCTGGTGCAATAGTACTGGAAATTCTTGCTCTGTGACCATCGCCTTATAGTACTGTAAACAGAGTCTAGCTTGCACACAATCTGGTGTAAGTTAGCTGTCCTTACCTCCCAAAATTAAGAAAATGGGGTCCTTGGATTACCAGACCCTGGTTTCCTTATCCCAAAATTTCCTTGGATTACCAGACCCTTTTAGTTTTAGTAACATTGGTGTTAAATCATTGTGGTACAAAAATGCGACGTTGGCGGTGAAAGGGTTAAAATAAATTACACACAATTTATATACCGGAAATGGTAAGTTTTGTTACAAGTAATATTCCAGAGCCTATTTCTGCCACAAAACTTTTGACCGATGGAAATTGGTATCATAAATTTCCCCCTAGTTTTGTCAACAGATAGATAATAGCTTAGCAGAGATCATATGAAATTTGAGTGAGTATTTCAGTCTTTCGCTTCATGAAAGCTTTAGCTTTTTGTTTTTAATTAGCACTTTCTTTCAACCTTCATAATTAGGTTTAACCAACAACTAGTCACAACTTGCCAAGAGTTGCGATAAATTATCCAGATTAATCAGCTTGAAAGTTTTCTTAGGCCCACTGTACCATGAGTAATGTAATGACGCGTCACAAGACTTTCACCTTGCTAAGCCTATGGCACGGCAGCTTTAAAGCCAGCGCGGTACTATATAAGCACGCAGTAGGCTAAAAATGTCAGTTTCTGCTTGGCGCCCGCAGCGATTTTTTTTGGAAAGCATCCTTTTTTAAACGAAAAAGGAGGGAAAAACTAAGCTGGCGTAGGCGAAAGCCCGCAGCTAGAAGAGTCACTGGCTTGTTTCTCTCTCTCTCTCCCACTCACAACTGACTACCTGATTCTTTCTTTGTGTGTGATGAGATTAGCATCCAATCGGTCGGAGACCCTTATGCCAGTTATGGACGGTTACCCGATTCCTGGGATCGGCTCTTTTATAGCCCAGTTGTGCCTTTAACCCTTACGTCAGTTAAGTCAGTACCACCTTTATAGTACAGTACTTTGCTAAGGGGATAATACCATAGAAAATCTCAATGAATTATGAATACGATGGTATATTTTGAATGGATTTGGAAAGTTGTGTGTTCAATGTCTTAGACATCAATGTCTTAGACATCACCACCACCTACTGTGATTTGTGCAGTGTGGATGCATGTATACATGTGTCTGTGTTTTCTATCCTTCTCTTCATTTTCAAGCAGCAGTTCGGCTCTTGTGGACTAGACATGGGATTCGTACTCACATGATAATCTCTCTCTTAGAAACAGACAGACAGAGAGGCGCATGCACACACATACACACAACCACACTCGTCCTATGTGAATAGATGTTAAATTGAAGAACACACACACACACATACATGATGACATACATATTTTGATCTCCTAAAACACATACACTGATGTTATGTTCACACATGATCACCAAAGACGGAATTATAACAAGCAAAACATTGAATGGCTTTGCATTTTATCAGTAACCAGCCTCTGTGTCAAAGCTCTCATACCAAGGAAAGAGAGAGAGAGAGAAAAACAGGAAAACACGCCTCCTTCTGGTCTTTCTTCTAAAATACGCCTCCTTCTAGTTCTGGTCTTTCTTCTAAAATACGCCTCCTTCTAGTTCTGGTCTTTCTTCTAAAATACGCCTCCTTCTAGTTCTGGTCTTTCTTCTAAAATACGCCTCCTTCTAGTTCTGGTCTTTCTTCTAAAATACGCCTCCTTCTAGTTCTAGTCTTTCTTCTTTGAGTACAACACAGAATTATAACTCGCTCCCCGTGGGGATACCGGGAGGTCTTTCGTAAAAATAGTTTCCCCACCTTCTGGAAGTTCTGTGCTTGTAACTTCCTCTAATCTGTCACTCTGTTTGACTCTGCCTTTTCCCTTTGCTTTCTGTTATCTACTATCTTTGACTTATTGGCCCATTCTCCTGCCTTAAAATTTAAAAAAAAAATCCAATAATCATGTTTCTCTTTTGAGCTCATTGGAAATCGGACACCTTATCCATTATGGCCATAATTTATGGCCTGGGAACGCAGAAGAAGAAGAAGAATAACTCGGTACTACAGGCTAAACTCATGTCCACATACACACTAATGACCCACATTAACTATGCAACTTCAATTGTTTCACAATTCAAAACAATTGTGAGATAAAAACAAAGTAAAACACCAAATGATGATTAGAACTTGAGTATTAGACCTTGCAGTTCAGTTTTATCTTTACCCTGGTTTTTTTAATAATTTATTTATTTTTATACCACAACCCAATTCATGTTTCCCTTACCACTTCAATAGCGTTTGCCCACATTATTTGTGTTTTCAAAAACATTTAGTTTTGACCTAATTTTCAGATTTTGTTCTGTCAATTTTTGTACACTGGGTTTAATGTGTGCTAAGTGCATTGGCACACGGGACCCCGTGTTTATCGTCTCATCTGAAAAACTCCACGTTCAGACTGTAAGGCCTAGTGCAGAGTGAGAGGAAAAATCCCCTGTACCCAGGTTCGAACTCGGGTTTATTGTATACGAGGCGAACACGTTACCTCTGTGCCACTCTACACCAGTGTGTCCTTGGGAAAGATACTTTACTCCTATTTCCTGGTCCTTCGGATGGGACCTTAAACCAAAGTCCTGTGTGCGAACGCATGCACAAGATCTTGAGCACACGCTAAACTAAAGCCCATTCCACTATTCGGTAGGAGTAGACCGTGTTGTGCCAGTGGGCTGGATGACACAACCTCACATAACATGCAAAAATGGGTGGCGCTATACTAGAGTGACGAGCTCTCCAGGTGGGAGCAACCCGAATTTCACAGACGAGTTTCTGTGACTAGAAAATACCAAACACCAAGAAATCTACTTCACACTTCAGTCTTGAAAACCAGTTGGCAGGGATTTGTTAAATGTCTTGTACTTTTTATATATTTTATAGCACTAGCAGCTTAATGCCAAGACAGACAGACAGACATACACAGACTGTATCAGTGTATGACATGACAAGCTAGTGCCTCTGTGCACAGGCTATGGAGAGTAACGAAAACCTCTTGGCAGTGGAACAACTGTCATGTTGTACCTGCAGTCCAAAACCTCTGGTAAGGTGAAATGTTAAGACATACATAGTCAATAGAATAATCAATATCATGGCTATGTACGAAGCTGAAAAAGTCACAGGCTCTTATAGATATAGGGAATCAACCAAGCAAAATGTCTTGAAGTGAACCCTGAAGCTACAGACATATTTAGGTCAGTGAAGTACTTATGCTCTTATTAGTATTATTATATTATGTTTACTGTTTTTGGCTCACTCGTGTTAACGAAGCTAATACGAAGTGAGTCTATAGTATGATAGTTGTTCGGTTGTGTGTGTGTGTGTGTGTGTGTGTGTGTGTGTGTGTGTGTGTGTGTGTGTGTGTGTGTGTGTATGTGTGTGTTGTGTCTGTGGTCTAATCTCCAAACTTTAACGTTGGCATTTTCTCGGGAAATAGAAGGCATACATTGTTCAAACTTTGCACACATTATAGATGTCTATGCAAGCTTTCAAACAATGATTTGAATAATTAAATACTTAAAACAACACTGTAAACAGATAACAAACAGATAACATTTTAGATTAGTGGGTTAGAGAGTATTCAAGAGGCAACATGAGATAAGAAACTCATCAACACTGAAAGCCTCGATAGCTCATTGGTAGAGTGTCTGTCTGTCATGCCAATGGTTCCGGGTCCGATCTTGGCACAGGCACTTTTACAGGTTTTTTTTTAGCTGTATCCATTAACGATAGTTTCATTTGTACTTTAAAATTTTATTGGCAATCTTGTACCCCCTCCATATTTGTTGTTGTCCCACATGTTCCTGTTCGAGTGAACCTTGAAGGTTTTGCCTCTTGTTATGACCATATTTTACGGACTATAAGTATAAGGCGATACTTTTTTTCCCCCAGACTGAGACCCCTACGCCTTATAATGTGACTGATAATACAGTAAGAAAACAGAGTTAACAAAACCTGAATTTGGTGTTAAATCTGGTGTGTGTGTGTCTTATAATCAGGTGCGCCTTATAGTCCATTTACTAGACACAACATAATTTATTCTAGCACAATGTCAGCACTATACTTGTGAACTTGAAAAAAGATCTGTAAAGTTATAATCTGACTTCAGGAATTAACATTTCAATTTACTTAAGTTCTTTTTCTTTGGCTTCCAATCTTAGTTTTTGTGGACATTCTCTTTCTTTCTATTTTCCCCTATCAGGTAAATACTTGTGGCGGTACCATAGCCGATGAGGTTTAACCCTTTCACCGCCAGCCATATTTCAGCCACAAATTGCCATTAAATTTGCCTGCCCAGGTAGAGAACAAAATCCATCTGCAGTATTGTGGATTCTTCTGTGACATATATAAAATAAGGTCTATCCTTACTTCCGAAAACTAAGACAATAGGGTCTTTGGAAAATAGACCCCAGTTTGATGCCTTTTAGTGACATAGGTTTTAAATCACTGTGGTGCTAAAAATGCGACTTTGGCGGTGAAAGGGTTAACCGAGGCGTGGTTACCGCTACACCTATCTGTATTGCTAAAAAAATTGGGACTTTACTGGAGTTGCACTGCCTCCGGGCATTGCCTCCAGTATTGTTCCCACCATCTTTGTATCTACAAATGTCCCATATGTGTCTGTTCCAGACCGAGAGGACGTAAAACACAATTTTTTGTTCTATTTTCCCCTATAATAACTTGCAATGAGCATGTACTTTCTGGGCATGCATGTCGCAGTCAAAAGTGTAGCTCGTGCAAATCTGCCGCTCGCTACTATGAGAGTGTGTATTTGCGACATTGAGCATGAACCACAAATTTCACTTTTTTGTATGGTTAGGGATAGGGTTAGGGTTAGGGTAAATAAATGGTTCAAGTAAAGAAAGAGTGAAATTTGTGGTTGTCGCAAATACACACTCTCATAGTAGTGAGTGGCAGATTTGCACGAGCTACACTTTTGACTGCGACAATGCAGGCTTTGTGAATGATTCAATGAGTTGTCATCCATCCTACTGGCACAATACTGCCTACACCTACCAAAAGACGATTTTCGGAGAAAAAAAAACTAGGGGAGAGCACTTCGTGAAAATTAGGAGTTTACCTCCATTACTCAAACACCATAGCAACAATGGCATTGAAGCTTGAAACCGCAGGATGCGAATCAGCGACTTGCAAACATTTTTTTCAGAAATTAGGGGTGGCCAGTGGCCACAAACTGATAAAACTTGCAAATTGTGACGTAAAAATATAAATGACATAATTTTTTAGAATGACGCACGGTGTTCTAAGTGCTGTATGTCTGCTCAAACACACGAGTCGATAGGCTACGAGATTGACTTCCCCTGTTTGACCGATTGAATTAGGCAAGATCACTCCCACACACCATGAAATTACTCCCCTTAATTATTTCCGAACAATTCCTATTAGTGGAATGGGCTAATAACATGTGCACAAGATCTTGTGCATGCGTTCGTACATGTATGTATGGGATCTCAGTTTTAAGTCTCACCCAAAAGACTTGTTTGCTGACACAACTGTCAAATGAGAAGTAAACATAGGCCAAACTGCATTCAGGCAATGCCCTATATGACAAGAGATTGTCAAAATATTCTCTCCCTACAACAAGGTAAACATCTAAGCATACATCCAACACACCTTTTAAGGTAACATTATTGCATAGGGGCCTAAAGATAATTTTGTTCAGGCCTAAGCTTGCATTGCCAACCTTTTTTTTCAGCCGCAGTTTTCATGCACCAAGAGGCAAATCAATCTCTTTCTTACTGATGATTCACAAGAAACAACTTCCAAGTGCCAACACTGATAACAATGCTTGGCAAGACACCTCACCTATCTTCCCTCTTGTCCTTTGACTTCGCAGCCCTACTTCTACGAAAACACTATGGCAACAGCCTCGTCCAGAAGCAACGCATTCGACATTGAAATCAATTCAACTTGCACGCTTACAAAAAGATCAAGGGTGAACAAAACACGTAATTCAAAATGCAAAAAAAAAGAAGAGATGGTTTGTTCAAATGAAAGTGTATGATCGAAGGAAATTTACGACATGAAGAACATCTGGGTCACACAAAACACAAGCACTCGGGGGGAGGTGGGACCGAAGTGTCGGGAAGTTGAGCCAAGAGATTCAAGGGAAGCTAATCCAAGGGAAATAACTGTCCACAACAACCCGCGGAACACAAACTTTCCCTTGCTAGCTGGATAAAAAAAACAAAAAACTGACAAAGCCTACGCTAAACGCTTTTCAATAAAACTACAATGATGCGACAATGAGTACATTTTCGCACTTTCGTGTTAACATAAAATAACAGACGAGCTTAAAAAACCAAAAGTAACTTCAAAATCAGGCTTTCGATTCTCAGTGTTTGATGTAGGGCATGTTGTGGAACACAGCGATTCACCTGAACATCCGGGAGGTCTTTGGGTATTATAGAATCATAGATAGAGAAGAATTGTTCCAGGTCGTTATTTCTCAATGCAGAACCGAGAAGAAATGCGTATCTGTCGTTATCGGCAAGACATTTCCTCTGCAAATCCATTTTGCTAGCCAGCCATCTTGAAAATGTACCACGGTCGCCAGGCAAGAGTTGGTAACGCGTGAAATAACGAGAACATTGTGTAGGCGTGTGTTAGAGAAATGGAAAGTAGGCAAAGACCAAAGGACGAGAAACTTTCGTACTTTAGTAGAAACGTTTCTCGTTCTTTGGCCTAGACTAGGCCAATACATTTTATTTTTTGTACTCCCAGTTCTTACAGAACGGGAGTACATTGGAATGTTAACGAGGGCTGTGCGTTGCCTGTCCGTGTGTGTGTGTGTGTGTGTGTGTGTGTGTGTGTGTGTGTACCAAAATGTGTTCCTAAACCAATGAACCGATCTTAATTAATGAAACTTGTTGCGGTAATTTTTTAGCCACCAGACTCACCATGCTGTATAAAATACTCAATGGCATGGTGAGTGTGAACAGGAGCAAAGTCATACCTCAGCCAGAGCGGCAACGTAGGGGTCATTCACAACAGCTCCTCATCCCCCAGTGTCGGACGCAGTACCATCAAAGCTCCTTTTTTCCACGAACAATCAAGTAGTGGAACTCTAATAGAGTCACCCAGCACTGGAACAATCTCCCTGCACAAACTAAACTTGCTTCCAACATTAACCATTTCAAAAAGCTCCTAGATAGTGACCCCAAAATTAATGTTTTTAAATACAATTATGATTAAGACGACAATGATAGTTCAAAAAGCGCCACAGCGGTGCCAATCTGATAATATGAACAAAGCCACAATAACAAACAATCAAAAGATAGGGCACATCAAGAGGCCGTGAGGCCTGGCTGCCCTGAAGATCTGACATGACCTGACCTGACCTGCCAACACCCGCAGTGGAGGCCAGAACTCTAGAGAGCTTCGCAGCGGGAGTCTGGAAGTTCCTCAAAGGACACCCGCCTGCTGCACCTGCTGCGGCTGGTGGCCCCACTCAGGGGTCATCAGTCTAACAACCAAGCAAAAGCCCCACCTCCCTTCCCCCCTCTCCTGCAGATTCCCATCAAGCTAGGCGTTTTCCTTTTGTCCGTCCTCTCTCCTCTTTCTTTAATCTTCGGCCTCCTGGCCCTTTCTTCCGGCATATGTGGATGAACCTCCCCGGTTCCGTGGCATAATAATCAGTGTGTTGATTGTGGCTACGTACTGCGAAGAAGAAGAAGAAGATGCTTCACACAATGTCTGTTTCACAGAACGATGAGCCATATTAACGTAATCCCAGTCGGTGGGGCCAAGTGAAAAAGTCATGTGACAAAAAGTAGGTGGGGCAAAGTAAAACAAAAGTCATGACATGTAGGTGGAGCCATGTGAAAAAGTAATGTGACAAAATGTAGGTGGGGCCATGTGAAAAAGTAATGTGACAAAATGTAGGTGGAGCCAAGTGAAAAAGTCATGTGACAAAATGTAGGTGGGGCCATGTGAAAAAGTAATGTGACAAAATGTAGGTGGGGCCAAGTGAAAAAGTCATGTGACAAAATGTAGGTGGGGCTAATTTAATGAAAAAGTAATGACAAAATGTAGGTGGGGCCAAGAGAAAAAGTAATGTGACAAAATGTAGGTGGGGCCAAGAGAAAAAGTCATGTGACAAAATGTAGGTGGGGCTAAGTGAAAAAGTCATGTGACAAAATGTAGGTGGGGCCAAGAGAAAAAGTCATGTGACAAAATGTAGGTGGGGCCAAGTGAAAAAGTCATGTGACAAAATGTAGGTGGGGCCAAGTGAAAAAGTCATGTGACAAAATGTAGGTGGGGCCAAGTGAAAAAGTCATGTGACAAAATGTAGGTGGGGCCAAGAGAAAAAGTCATGTGACAAAATGTAGGTGAGGCTAAGTGAAAAAGTCATGTGACAAAATGTAGGTGGGGCCAAGAGAAAAAGTCATGTGACAAAATATAGGTGGGGCCAAGAGAAAAAGTCATGTGACAAAATGTAGGTGAGGCTAAGTGAAAAAGTCATGTGACAAAATGTAGGTGGGGCCAAGAGAAAAAGTCATGTGACAAAATGTAGGTGGGGCTAAGTGAAAAAGTCATGTGACAAAATGTAGGTGGGGCCAAGAGAAAAAGTCATGTGACAAAATGTAGGTGGGGCCAAGAGAAAAAGTCATGTGACAAAATGTAGGTGGGGCTAAGTGAAAAAGTCATGTGACAAAATGTAGGTGGGGCTAAGTGAAAAAGTCATGTGACAAAATGTAGGTGGGGCCAAGAGAAAAAGTCATGTGACAAAATGTAGGTGGGGCCAAGTGAAAAAGTCATGTGACAAAATGTAGGTGGGGCCAAGTGAAAAAGTCATGTGACAAAATGTAGGTGGGGCCAAGTGAAAAAGTCATGTGACAAGTAGGTGGGGCCAAGTGAAAAAAGTCATGTGACAAAAAGTACGTGGGGCCAAGTGAAAAAAGTCATGTGACAAAAAGTACGTGGGGCCAAGTGAAAAAGTCATGACAGATCCATGGCCTTTTATGGACAGATTGCAGGTGTGTGCGTGTTCCAGTCAGTCGGGGAACGTCCTGATTTGCCCTTTCCCATTTCGCCTTTTGTGTGTAACCATGGCCTTTTATGGACAGATTGCACGTGTGTGCGTGTTCCAGTCAGTCGGGGGACTGTCCAGATTTGCCCTTTCCCATTTCGCCTTTTGTGTGTAACCATGGCCTTTTATGGACAGATTGCAGGTGTGTGCGTGTTCCAGTCAGTCGGGGAACGTCCTGATTTGCCCTTTCCCATTTCGCCTTTTGTGTGTAACGCAGAATGAGTGGAAGTGCCGTTTCGCCCTTCCATTTCGCATTTTAATTTTTCTCCGTCTCTGTAGTTTGTTGTTTTTGCACGCGCACACACAAATAACACGTGCAAGTGCACGCACGCACCAAAACACACACACGTACAGATACACACATACATGCCTCTCCCATACACCCAAGGACAAGAGGCTATGAAATCGAGTGGAAAAAAGGGGTGAAACTGGACTCGCTCACGGCCAATGAGTGAGATCAGTACGGACACATACGCACAAGAGCAGTCAGTGAGTCACTGTTTATTTTACTGTGATGTCTTGTAAGGTCAGGTGTTATCCTGCTAACCAGTGTGTTGGATCACTAACGGCTGTCCACAAGAAACTTGTAATCAGCAGTAGTGCAGTGCCTCCTCCAGCGGGTTGCCTCTTAACAATGATCATTCCCTGTGAAGCGCTGGTGTTCACCTAATATAAATCAGGAATCAGGACTTTGTTGCCGTACAAGAGCTTAAGGCAGGAAGGAAGGTGGTGGCAGAGTGGTTAATCAATTTATTCAATGTGTGAATGACGCAGGCTGAACCCCCCCCCCCCCCCCATGTGGGGATACCGGGGGGGGGGGGGGTCTTCCGTACAAATAGTTCCCCCACCTTCTGGAAGTTCTGTGCTTGTAACTTCCTCAAATCTGACTCTGCCTTTTTCTTTGCTTTTTGTCATCTACTGTCTTTCTGACTTTTGGCCCATTCTCCTGCCTTTTTTCCCCCAAAAAATCTTCCAATAAGTTTTCTCCTTTAAGCTCCTCCGAAATCGGAATGTGTCGGCTGAATGCAGCGAGGACACCAGTGAAAATGGACACAGTGTCGCCTTTTTGTCATCTACTGTCTTTCTGACTTTTGGCCCATTCTCCTGCCTTTTTTCCCCAAAAAAATCTTCCATATAGTTTTCTCCTTTGAGCTCCTCCGAAATCGGAATGTGTCGGCTGAATGCAGCGAGGACACCAGTGAAAACGGACACAGACGTACCCATTTTGGCCTTATGTCCAGGGAACACAGAAGAAGAAGAAGAAGAAGAAGAAGAAGAAGAAGAAGAAGAAGAAGAAGAAGAATCCCACCCAGCCTCACCCTGTTCTTTTCAGTTTGACGGGGAAAACCAAACTAAATGTAGAGTCCTTCGGATGAGAACATACAGCGAGTCTGACCCTGTACGCACGTAAAAAAAACAAACACAGCAAGTTAAAAGTCGATAAGAGCAGAGAGAAATCCCGCTGCCTGGTATCAACCAAATCGAGAGCTAGGTTTCCGAAATACACCCCTCTTCCTCCCCCCACCCCCCAAAAAACGGCGGCGCTGCTTTAGTGACGACACGGTCTCCAGATGGGAGCGGCCCAATTTCTCAGAGATGAGTCTGCGACTATCCCCGTGGGAATACCGGGGGGTCTTTGGTAAAAATAGTTCCCCCACCTTCTTGAAGTTCTGTGCTTGTAACTTCCTCTAATCTGTCACTCTCATTGACTCTGCCTTTTCCCTTTTGCTTGCTGTCATCTGCTATCTTTCTGCCTTACCCGGTCCATTCTCCTGCCTTTTTTCACGACACACTTCCAAAAAGATTTCCTCCAGCCGAAGTCGGACTTGCAGGGCCTATTTCTTAGTTAGGCGCATAACGGCAGCATGACGCATCTGCGCTCATAATTGACAGGAACCTGTCTGAGCGATCAAAGAACAAGTCTGCGACTAGAAAATACTGAAAAAGATGACAGCAACCCAGCAACTTTTTTGTTGTTTGTTTATTGCAACCCAGTCACGTTCACACATCATTTGCCACTTGTTCCAACTTTCAACAACAACAATATACAGTATTTATATGGCGCTAAATCTCGATAGAAATCAAATCAAAGCGCACACACGCGTTAACCCCTTCGCCGCCAATGTCGCACCCATGCACCACAATGGCCCAACACCCATGTCACCATAAAATCATGTCCTGTTATCCGAAGACCCCATCATCTTAATACTGGGAGATAAGGATAGGGCTAACGTTATACATGCCACAGAGGAATTCCCAATATTGCAAATAAAATTTGTCCTCTACCCAGTTAATTTTAATGGTATTTTGTGGCTGAAAATGGCTTGCGGCGAAAGGGTTAAACATTCATAACGCATTCAAACAAAGATGAACAAGATGATAACACACTCACACATTTGATAAATAGACCTAAAGGCAAGAAAGAGGAGGGTAAGAGAGAATGAGCTTCAAAGGCGGGGAAAAAACAAGTGGGTTTTGAGGCTTTCAGTTTTCCACACCAGCCAAGGTTTTTTTTTAATGCTTTATTGTTTCAGCACTAACATTGTCCCCCCCCACCCCCCACCATATTGATACTCCCACTGCACAAAAGATACCACAGAGGAAAACGCATAAAAACAACCCTGTCAACTTTTGAACAACTGAAACATCTTGTATAGTTAACATGCGGACACAATTTTTTTTTACCATATAATTTTCTCAAACGTTTCTTAAAAAAATCACCAAAACACGGAACTATCAAGTTACTAAAAGCCAACTGCTTTTAAAAGATAAACCTCTTCAAACATTGTTTCGATATGTAGACCCCCCCAATATACGCTTCATATTACAGTGGAACCTCCCTTATAAGTTATAAGACCTTAAAAAATCCATCCAAAATGGTCTTATAAGGGAGGTAATTGTTTTACTTACAAAGGGCAATGTCTCAGAGAAGTAGGTCTTATGCGGGAGGGAGTCTTATAATGGGAGATCTTATATGGGAGGTTCCACTGAATTTAATAAAAAAATTGTTTAAAAACCAACAACACACAATTAACAAGATGCCGTGGAGACCAAATTCCTTTTTATTACCCACCAAAGTCAATATGTACTCAAGGCTTCCAAATTTCAAGTCGCACTAACCGTTACCATCTTGGAAACCCTGTGTTTGGTGCATAAAATGCACCAGTAGCAAGCATAGCAGAGGATTTGCCTATCACCTTAGCACACAGACTGTGCCTGCGGCAGAATAACAATGCAGACCTGTTTACCACCTACACAAGTCTTGAGCAGTCTGGATAGCTGAAATGAGTAGTTGTGGCTACAAATGTGTAGTCCTCTTTATTAAACAATGTTCACTGAAAATGAGTAATTAGAGCATTATTATCAATTTTGAAGAGTTGTAGAGGTCCAAATTGAGTAGAATACTACTCGAAAAGAGTAGAGTAAACAGGTCTGACAATGCTTAGGGCGAGTGCACATTGCATGCGGAAATTGTCCGCAATTAAGTAAAAGAAACAATATGCGCACAGGTTTCCATGTGCAGCGCTTATCCCATCCGCTCATTTCTCGCTTTCTTGTACTTGTTTGCGGATATGCGCACGGGTTTCCATGTGCGCTTATTTCTCGCTTTCTTGTACTTGTTTGCGGATATGCGCACGGGTTTCCATGTCCGCTTATTTCTCGCTTTCTTGTACTTGTTTGCGGATATGCGCACGGGTTTCCATGTGCTCTTATTTCTCGCTTTCTTGTACTTGTTTGCGGATATGCGCACGGGTTTCCATGTGCGCTTATTTCTCGCTTTCTTGTACTTGTTTGCGGATATGCGCACGGGTTTCCATGTCCGCTTATTTCTCGCTTTCTTGTACTTGTTTGCGGATATGCGCACGGGTTTCCATGTGCGCTTATTTCTCGCTTTCTTGTACTTGTTTGCGGATATGCGCACGGGTTTCCATGTGCGCTTATTTCTCGCTTTCTTGTACTTGTTTGCGGATATGCGCACGGGTTTCCATGTGCTCTTATTTCTCGCTTTCTTGTACTTGTTTGCGGATATGCGCACGGGTTTCCATGTGCGCTTATTTCTCGCTTTCTTGTACTTGTTTGCGGATATGCGCACGGGTTTCCATGTGCGCTTATTTCTCGCTTTCTTGTACTTGTTTGCGGATATGCGCACGGGTTTCCATGTGCGCTTATTTCTCGCTTTCTTGTACTTGTTTGCGGATATGCGCACGGGTTTCCATGTGCTCTTATTTCTCGCTTTCTTGTACTTGTTTGCGGATATGCGCACGGGTTTCCATGTGCGCTTATTTCTCGCTTTCTTGTACTTGTTTGCGGATATGCGCACGGGTTTCCATGTGCGCTTATTTCTCGCTTTCTTGTACTTGTTTGCGGATATGCGCACGGGTTTCCATGTGCGCTTATTTCTCGCTTTCTTGTACTTGTTTGCGGATATGCGCACGGGTTTCCATGTGCGCTTATTTCTCGCTTTCTTGTACTTGTTTGCGGATATGCGCACGGGTTTCCATGTGCTCTTATTTCTCGCTTTCTTGTACTTGTTTGCGGATATGCGCACGGGTTTCCATGTGCGCTTATTTCTCGCTTTCTTGTACTTGTTTGCGGATATGCGCACGGGTTTCCATGTGCGCTTATTTCTCGCTTTCTTGTACTTGTTTGCGGATATGCGCACGGGTTTCCATGTGCGCTTATTTCTCGCTTTCTTGTACTTGTTTGCGGATATGCGCACGGGTTTCCATGTGCGCTTATTTCTCGCTTTCTTGTACTTGTTAGCGGATATGCGCACGGGTTTCCATGTGGGCTTATTTCTCGCTTTCTTGTACTTGTTAGCGGATATGCGCACGGGTTTCCATGTGGGCTTATTTCTCGCTTTCTTGTACTTGTTAGCGGATATGCGCACGGGTTTCCATGTGGGCTTATTTCTCGCTTTCTTGTACTTGTTAGCGGATATGCGCACGGGTTTCCATGTGGGCTTATTTCTCGCTTTCTTTTGCTTGTTTGCGGATATGCGCACGGGTTTCCATGTGCGCTTATTTCTCGCTTTCTTGTACTTGTTAGCGGATATGCGCACGGGTTTCCATGTGGGCTTATTTCTCGCTTTCTTTTGCTTGTTTGCGGATATGCGCATGAGTATCCGCGTGTAACGTACACAAGCCCTAATTTTTGTGTGGATATTGATGCAAAACTGAAAAAGTGGTTGATGAAAAACGAGGAGAGAAAGAAGTACTGACCAGTTGTAGGAGACATTTATTTATTTATTTATTTTTGCATTGCTTATAGTCCCATCAACAGGAATGGTTTTCTCAGGGCTGTCACCACAGTAAACATCAAACACGTTGACAACATCCCACATGCATTTACTTTACAAACAACCTGGACAAAATTAAAAAACACACAAAACAATTGACCACATGACACTGAAGGAAGCTTGCGAACGTAGGTATCTTCTTCAGCTTTGTTGATAGGTGAGTGACAAACTCAGACCTGTTTACCCCCTACACAAGTCTTGAGTAGTCTGGATAGCTGAAATGAGTAGTTTTGGTGCATAATGTTCTCTGAAAATGAGTAGTAATCAAGAATTAAAGAGCATTACTTTCAGTTTTGAATAGTAGAGGTCCAAATTGAGTAGAATACTACTCGAAAAGAGTAGAGTAAACAGGTCTGCAAACAGGAAGCCAGGGGACAGGCAAGGCCAGGGGGTGGGGAGGGAGATGAGGGGGCAGGGTATGGATGAAGAAAGAGCACAAATCAAGAAGAGACAGAAAGAAACGTAAAGACCCACCAGGTCACGTGTCAAAATCACGGGTTTCACGTGCTTTCCCTCTTATAGCTGGTAAGGAATCTTGTTTTGACCCGGTCTGACTCTACATACAAATGCCCCCAAATTCGAAACGAAACATTTTAAAGAGCAGCCTCAATTTTAAGTTGGGGGAATTTGTATGTGTGTCACAACTACCCAGAAAAAAGCAAGGGAATTAATCGTGGTGGGTCAGTGTGTCTCTGAAAGAATGAAATGGGGCCATGGATCAGGAAGCAGAAATGTAGTGAGCTTAAATTCACAAAAGTAACTGAAAAGCAGAGCAGAGAAAAAAGAAAAAAAGGAGGGGTGGATAGGGGGGAGGAGAAATGATTGATTGTGTCTTTTTCACACGTTCACAAGCTTCCTTCAAATGTCTCCTGTTTTTCATCATCCTTGTGACTAGACCTGACGGTCACCATTTTCAACTTCCATTAAAAAAAAAAAGTGGTTTTATTGAGAGGGGTGGGAATGGGACTTTGTTACGCTTATCCTTATTTTGGAGGGAACAAATTCTGTTTTAAAATCCTCAAGCATAAAAACCAAGTCTCATTACAAAATATCACACACTGTACAAGTATATTACAAATTTGAAACACACTGCTATTGGAAGCATGCCATTGTTCCCACATACCGCTAGTCCCACACGCTTGTTGTTTTTGCGTGTTTGCAATGCACCTGTAGTTAGTTATATACTGGATGTGTATGTGTGTGTGTAATATGTGTGTGTGTGTGTGCACATGTGTATCTGGATTTGACAGACACAAACAGAGAGACATTTTGTGTGAATAGCAGTGTAAAGATTACAGTGTGGGACTAGCGGTATGTGGGAACAACGGTATGCTTCCCTTTAATTAATTTAGTTATCTAAATAAGTAATGCCTCACATTTATGCAAACAAATTCAGGATGACAAAAAAAAAGAACATAATAAGATGTATGAAATTATTAGCAAAATGTACACAAGTTTTTTTATTTTCACACATTGTTTCATTGTAAGTAGCTCATCCATTACACAGAAAAACAAGTTGGTGTGTTTTTTATGATCGATCACGAGAAGATAAAAGTGAACGTCAGCAAACTAATAACTTACAAATATAAGGGTATAAAAAGGTACCTGAGGAGGGGGAGACACGACGTTTCGATTCATAGAATCTTCATCGGGTGTGGTGAGGGCAGGTTTGATGGCTGTGTTTGTAGTCACTCCAACTTTCTTTTGAGCGAGTATGGGCATGAGGCATAATGATGTGTCAGTTTGATTTACATTTGAGAAACACCCCAGAAACTTACTGTCTTGCAAGATGGTTTTGAAGTAAAACAAACAGATCACTGAGAGTTGATTCGTTTTAAAATAAAAAGAAGAAAGTCGGTTTTCAGACTCGCTACCAGCATAACTCGATCCCAAGTTCCCGTCCCATCCATGTTCTACTAGTATGTACAGCATGTGTAAGCTCTTTCCCTACCCCCTACCACAACGAGCAAGAAAAACACTTGTCTATAATTATGGAGACACCCCCCCCCCCCCCCCCCCCTAACTAAGAACAGGTTCCTATTCTTAGCTGCAAATTGTTCTCAAATTCTGTTCCGACTCTTCCAAAATCGGAATGTGTCAGCTGAATGCAGCAGGGAGACCAGTGAAAACTGAACACATACGGACTTTTTCCATTATGGGCCATATGGCCTGGGAACGCAGAGGAAGAAGACGTTTGAAGCCTAAGACAATATGAAAGAACTTGTGGAAAAGTCCTGGTCCTAGCTACGAACAGTTCTGTAGCCTTAGAAAAGTGAAGTCTGACAAGGGAAACTAAGACAAGATTGTGGGCATGACATAAACAGTTCTGTCTTGTTGCAGAAACTAACACAGAAGCAAAGGATGATGGAAATCTTTACCTGAAATATATATTTTTTTAATAAAACCTAGTCCACTCTCCTCCGCACAAGAGCATGAGATGAAAATGAAACGCGATATCCAGAATTTTTGTTTTGTGCGGTTTCCTAGAGTTTTAGTTCTCTGCATTTCACTAGAGACATTAGACATTAGAGAAAGGCCCACATGCAGGTCTGTCGTCAGATCCATTCTTCAGGCAGGCCACTGCCCGAATCTGCATCACATTGCCTCAATTCCCGCTCGCTCAGGTCCTCAAACACAAAACTCAGTAAAACAAATCTAAAGTCGTTTCGTGAACGCAGTTTCAAGTTTTAGGGCTCCTGCTGTTTGGAATTCCCTCCCAGTTGATCTCCATCATGAACCAACTCTCTCTGACCATGTTTCAAGGCTGACCTAAAAACCCACTTCTTTCAAAGCTCATTCAGGATTTCCAAGTTTTTCCATTCTTGTTCTTGTTGAATGAATGGGTGAGAACGTTTCAGTTGTGACTGCGTGTGTATTAGTGAATGGAAGCGCGCCTTGAGGGTAAATTAATTATGGAAAGGCGCTACAGAAATGCCATCCATAATTAATATGTGACGGTGCATGGGAAAAACAGACATCATGGAATTTTGGCATAAATTGAGATTTAAATTTTTCATGGTGGAGCAACGATTCCTTCGCAAAGATTTCCGTCATTTCAGGCCAATACACAGAAAAACCAAATTGAGTTATGTTGTCTAGTTTTTATTTTATAATTATTTTAAGTTTGGCATTCGAAATAGAAATCGGGCATAGAAGATACAATTTTGCCTCTTTGTTTCTATTGACTTGATTTAGAAAACGATCCAATAAACAAAGAAATCATTCAAAATTGTCTTTTATGTTGTGGATACTGGTAGAACACATAAAAATAGACATAAAAATATGCCCTAAATAGAAAATTGATATTTTGGGGGTTGTTGACTATTTTTGGCTTTTGCTCAAAACATTCTGAGCGACTTATGTAGGTTTTTCCCTTGCACCACCACATTTAATTATTTATTCAGGCATTCACACATGCAACACCCTGAAATGAAGAGACAGAAAATGAGAGCGACGAAGCGTGCCTCCCATCCCCATCACTGAGCGGCGGCTTTCAGATGAGTCTTCAGCAGGGACATCTGTTCAGGGGGGGGTCTGCTGATGGTGCGGGAGGAGGAGGAGGAGGAGGAGGAAGAAAAGCCATGGGGGTAGAGGTGGTGGGCAGGTGGGTGAGGGGGCGGAGCCTGGTCCACGATGCTGAAGACGAACTTGAGGCATCCCAGCTGGACGTAGCTGCCGTGGTGCAGGATGGCCGTGCCCTCCCAGCCCGCCCGGCCCCCCTCCAGCAGGCTGAGGCTGGTGCTGCCCCCTGCTTTGCACAGACAGGCACGCTGCGGCTGAAACACGGGGTTGGGGTGGGGGGGTCACAGTGCAGGTGATAAATAATAAGAGTAAAAATAATAATATATATTTGTTGCGCTCTTTCTCCAAAGAGTTCACAGAGCGCTTATGAAGTTAACTTAAGACAATAACAATAGTAATAAACACAAAACAATCAGAAATATATATTAAAGCCCCTGAAAATGAAGCTTCTTCTGTTATCTAAGCCTTAAAAACAGTATTAGAGATAAGACTGATATATTTAGTTCATTTTGCATTCATTTATAACCAATTACTTAAGTTTTACTGATCGGGCTTCTTTTTCCATCTCATAAATGTCCTCTTGGACCATCAGAAAAGCTGAAACTTGCCAAAAAAGACTGAAGAGGACCATCACAAAACCTGAAATCAGCCAAAAGACTGACAATTCCTATGCCTGGTGTGTGTGTGTCTGTCTGTGTGTTTAAAGTATGCATTTGGAAGTATGAATGCATTGCTATTAAATGTTAATTTATTTCTATTTAAAAAATGTGACTATCAGTAGTATCACACACCTAAGTGAGTGGGAGAGAGAACAAAAAGTATGCCTTCAATTTCCCGAGAAAATGCCAACGTTAAAGCTTGGAGATTAGACCACGGACGCAACACACACACACAACCGAACAGCTATCATACTATAGATTCACTTCCTGTTAACTTCGCTAACACGAATGAGCCAAAACGGTCAACCTGTAGTACCTCTCTGGACCTGGCTGACATGAGGTACTGGAGAAAATGCCAACGTTAAAGTTTGGAGATTAGACCACGGACGCAACACACACACACAACCGAACAACTATCATCAGGCATGAAAACTACTGTTCCAACAAAAAGGGTTGTTTTTTTCAGCCGAGAAATCCTTCCACCCGGATTTTCAGCTAACGTTAGAAGTTTTGTTGAGCGGGCGGGGGGCGGGGGTGGTGGGGGGGGCAAGTACTCATTTCATAGCATTTCACATCCTACTTCGCCTTCCAACTGACAACTTCAACTGACATTTTGGTTTCGCCAACTCGATACATGCGCTCTCGTCGGACACCATCTTGGAAATGACAACGACAGAAGAGCAAAAAGGCGCAAATGAAGATTGTGCCGTGTAAAGATAATATTGGTTCGTTTTTTTCCCCTTAACACACAAAAAATTCGGTGGAGATTTTTTTTTTCTCGGCGGAGATCGCTCGATTTCAACAACAAAATCGGCGGAGACGGCGGAAACAGCAGAGCTGTTTTCATACCTGTATCATACTATAGACTCGTTAACACAAGTGAGCCCAAAAGGTCAACCTGTAGTACCTCTCTGGACCGGGCCGACATGAGGTACTGGGCGGCGGCAGCAGCAGCAGCAGCCTCCTCCTCCTTCTCCCCCCCCTCCCTCTCCTGTCTCTCGGCCTTGGCCTTCTTGCCCCTGGCCACGATGTCGCGCACCGCGGCCACCATGGCCGTGGGCTGGCCGGCGCCGGCCGCCGCTTTGTCCGAGAAGTCGCACGAGTAGAGCACGTGGTCCACTGTGGTGCCGTAGTCGCTGTAGTTGAGCAGCTCAAAGTGCCGCGACATCTGGGGAAGAACAGTGCCAGGCATCAGAATACAGTGGAACCTCCCTTATAAGAACTCCCATTAGAAGACTCCCTCCCATACAGGACCTACTTCTCCGAGACATTGCCCTTCTTTGTAAGTATTAAAATGACTTCCCTTATAAGACCCCATTTGGGATGATATTTGAAGGTCTTATATTGTAGGTTCCACTGTAGTCTGAAGTCCAATCCTCTGAAAACCGAGGTAAAAGGGCCGTCTTGGCCCTAGATTGAAGAGGGACAACACTGAAATGAGTTCCCAACACCACCAAAAAGGCTGAATATACAGTGGAACCTCCCTTATAAGACCTCCCATTATAAGACTGCCTCCCACATAAGACCTACTTCTCCGAGACATTGTCCTTCATTGAAAGTATTAAAATTACCTCCCTTATAAGACCCCTCCCTTATAAGACCCCATTTGGGATGATTTTTGAAGGTCTTATATTGGAAGTTCCACTGTAGTCTAAAGTCCAATCCTCTGAAAACCGAGGTAAAAGGGCCATTTAGGCTCTAGATTGAAGAGGGACAACACTGAAATGAGTTCTGAACACCACCAAAAAGGCTTAATATAGTGATAAATCAAAATGCTATTTAACACAAGGGATAACACTGAATAAAAAGCCTAAACCTCTGACAAGAGAAACCAATCCTCTGTCATAAATTCTTAATCCTCTGACAGTTCTGATGCCCGAGTGCTGACAGAGTTGTATTTTCTTGATCGTGTATGTTACGCATGGGTGCATCTACACAAAATGAAAAAACCCTGAAAATGCTGGGGTCTAGGGGTAATGTCCCCCCTGCAGCTTAAAGACCTACCAGGTCACGTGTCAAAATCACGGGTTTCACATGCTTTCCCTCTTATAGCTGGTAAGAAATTTTGTTTTGACCAGGTTTGACTCCCATACAAATGTCTCCAAATTGAAAACAAAACATCACTTTAAAGAGCAGCCCTCAATTTGAAGTTGGGGACATTTGTATGTGGGTCACAGCCACCCAGAAAAACCCAAGGGACTGAATCGTGGTGCGTCAATGTGTCTTGAAGAAAAAAATGATTTATGAAGGTATTTTAGTTTGCTTTTGCCACAATTGACACAAATGCTTATTTCAAAATGTTTGAAAAATACAGTAGACACACAAAGATCTTGTCTGACAAATTTAAAAAAAAAAGGAAATTCCTTTTCTGGTAAAATTAGAAAACAGGGAATTCTTTATCCTATCTTGCCCAGACTGCATGCTCGCGGTCTTGTGTGTGAGTGTGTGTGTGCGTGTGTGAGGAGGTGGAACATGTATTGGCATAAATGTGTATGCACACGTGTACGTGTGTGTGTTGGTGTATGTGTAGGTGTGCGTCTGAGAGAAAGAGAGAATCTGAGGGAGAGACTGATACATGATGATGTAATTTGTCCATTCGATGTGCATGCTTTCGTTGTTGTTGGATTGTGTCTTGTGCAAAACCAAAATGATTTCCTTAGTATTACGGTGCATTGGCTGATTAAAGAATCTTGAATCTTGTATACCAGGAAAAGTTGCACCCATATATGTGTGTTTATCGACTTGCTAACATTGAGAGAAAAAAGAGAGAGAGAGAGAGAGAGAGAGAGAGAGAGAGAGAGAGAGAGAGAGAGAGAGAGAGAGAGAGAGAGAGAGAGAGAGAGAGAGAGAGAGAGAGAGAGAGATGATAATTATAATACTAATGTTTTCGTAATAATAATATTTGCATTGACATTCACATAGCGCTTTACCTCGAATCTCAGAATGAACCCAAAGCGCGATACAAATAATGTTCAGTCAACAAGCATGCAACAAAGAGAACTCAAACCCGACAACAATGTGCGCGCACACGCACACAACACATTGTGAGAGATATATTAGTAACAACCTCACCCACCCCCCCCACCCACCCCGGTCAAAGCAACACACATAATCTCTCTTTCTCTTACTTTCTTGCTCACTTTCTCTCTCCCTCTCTCTGTTATTCTTTATCTCAAATAAACATACATACTCGCATATATATACACATGCAGAGAGCGACTGACAAATAACAAATTAGAGCGCAAAAAGTTAGATCAGCATTTTGAGCTCCAGTGACCTTGACCTTTGACCTTCATCTTCGAACTTGGCCTAGATATCGTAACTACATATCCGCATGCAAAATTTGAGGGATCTGGATCCATCCGTTCGAACGCTACCGTGGTAACACAGAGAGAGAGAGAGAGAGAGAGAGAGAGAGAGAGAGAGAGAGAGAGAGAGAGAGAGAGAGAGAGAGAGAGAGAGAGAGAGAGAGAGAGAGAAGAGAGAGAGAGAGAGAGAGAGAGAGAGAGAGAGAGAGAGAGAGAGAGAGAGAGAGAGAGAGAGAGACGAACAAACAAATCTTTTTTAATGTTGGAAAAGAATAAGCACAATACAGGCTTGTTATTTTCATCTTGCCAACAACAATATAAGAAAATGAGAAATGAAAAAGAAACACAAGAATACTTTCATCTACATACAAGCACAGCCCAGAATATGTGAAGGTCAGTTATCAACAACCGCGTACACACACACACACTGTGACACATACACAGACTACAATGTATCAGGGAAAAAACGAGAGAGAGAGAGAGAGAGAGAGAGAGAGAGAGAGAGAGAGAGAGAGAGAGAGAGAGAGAGAGAGAGAGAGAGAGAGAGAGAGAGAGAGAGAGAGAGAGAGAGAGAGAGAGAGAGAGAGAGAGAGAGAGAGAGAGAGAGAGAGAGAGAGAGAGAGAGAGAGAGAGAGAGAGAGAGAGAGAGAGAGAGAGAGAGAGAGAGAGAGAGAGAGAGAGAGAGAGAGAGAGAGAGAGAGAGAGAGAGAGAGAGAGAGAGAGAGAGAGAGAGAGAGAGAGAGAGAGAGAGAGAGAGAGAGAGAGAGAGAGAGAGAGAGAGAGAGAGAGAGAGAGAGAGAGAGAGAGAGAGAGAGAGAGAGAGAGAGAGAGAGAGAGAGAGAGAGAGAGAGAGAGAGACACTTGACTTGACAGTTTTAATTGCCATTGACAATACAATCTTCATGGCAAGGGGACACGTGATTTGAAATTAACTAATAATCAAAGCAAGCGGAAAAAAGTATAATTATAAGAATATAACCAACAAAATGGATCATCATACTGACTGCACCCGTCAGTCATTCAATTATAATAAACAAGTTAAAGCAACTATTTATGCAAACAAAACAACAGTGTAAGAGAGAGAGAGAGAGAGAGAGAGAGAGAGAGAGAGAGAGAGAGAGAGAGAGAGAGAGAGGAGAGAGAGAGAGAGAGTGAGAGAGAGAGAGAGGAGAGAGAGAGAGAGAGAGAGAGAGAAAGAGAGAGATAGTTAGAAGTGCATGTATCTCAGAATATTTCCTGCGCGGGGAGCGTTTCCCTTCAACCCACTGACCTCGTCATAGAAGATGACGGCGTGCTTGCTGGAGATGAAGTTACAGTGCCCAAACTGATGCAGTTGCACATCCATGTCTGCGCCTGCACACCACAGAACAAAACGACCAGCTTTTCACAGCACAGTACTTCAGGAGAGTGAGGGAACAGAGCGCCAGGTTCGTTGTTGCTGGCTTACCCTGGCTAAAAGACTCCAGGGATCATCCCAACAGCCGGAAGCGCTTGAGCACTGTGGTGCAAGTGCACCAGCTACGGAAGAGAACATGACGTGTGTGTGACCGTTTTTGATGACCCCGCCGCCGCCACCTGGGCGGCCACACTCCGTCTCGGGGGATTTTTGAGACTGATGATGTTACGAGTCCCATACAAAAATATGACTTATAATATGATTTTTTTTTTTAAACCAAAAAACATCATGAACACACAAAAACTCATTAAAGAGAAACGACAGAACTTTTGTTAACCCTTTCGCCGCCGATGTGATGTTGCATTTTTGCACCACACTGATTGAACAGTTCAACACCCATGTTACTAAAAGGCATGAAATTAGGATCTGTTATCCAACGACTTTATTTTGTTCATTTTGGGAGATAAGGAAGGGCCTTCTTTGATACATGTCAAAGGGCGGCGATTCATAGTATTGCAGATGCCAACATTTTTTTTACCCATGAAAGTTTGGCAGACAATTTTTGGCTACAAAATGGGTGGCGGCGAAAGTTTTAAAGCGAAACTCCCAAACATTCATGCAAACATGACAACACAAAACTTGTAGCTTAAATAACCCCCTTCATGTTCACGACCCTCCAAATCAAAGTCAGGGTTCTTTCAATTTCACGATAACTAACTCTTCTACTACCAAGTATTACTTAGACTGTTACTTCCCTTCAACCCACTGACCTCGTCATAGAAGACGACAGCATGTTTGCTGGAGATGAAGTTACAGTTACAGAGGTGAAGAGGTGACCACGACGAGGAGGCGAGGTGAGGATGTAGGGCGAGGTAGATAGAAGCGGGGTTGGGGTGGGAAGGTAGGGGAGCACCAAGTAATTTTTGCAGTTGCACATACTCACTTTAAAAATTCATTAAAAATACTTGCTCGAATCATCGCTAAAATTCCCTGTGTCGATCTGCTGCTGCAAACCCAAGATCATTTCAGCAGCTCTTTTTTATTCGCCTAAGTTCAGATTCTGCCACTTCTTCCACAGTAAATCCACTGAATGCTTCGTCGTCACTGTCGCCATCTTGTAGAAGTTCACGCCAAAAGTCATCGTCAGTTTCCATCGTCGAAAACACGACAAAAATCGATTGAAAATTGCAAAATTTAGCCTACAAATGCATATGGCGGAAGATTGTGCTTTCCCTGAGCGATCTGCGCATGTCACGGAAGTAAAGGATGTGATGTCACTTCATATAAATAGCGCAAAGGAGGACACCGGGGTTTCCCTAGTATCTGGCGGTCAAACCCACCCATGGCTAGCAACGGTAAACAGTAAACCGGGCGGTTCAACCCGCCGACGGCAGCAGAAGAGTTAATAACCTTAGGCTGATCCTAGCCCTAACCCTTTCCCGAGAATAGCAGAATGTTGCTTCTCAGTGAAAATATTCAACGTGAAAAAATTGATGGGGGTGGGTGTGTCTAGAGCCCCAAATTTTACACTTGGCATAATAATAATAATAATAATAATACTGAATCATTTATATAGCGCACTATTCCACCAAATGTGGAGCTCTATGCATTTAATAACAACAAAACTTAAACAGACTGCAACGTCACTGGAACATACAACAAACAACAACTGTAAAGTGACGTTATTTTATTCACAAGAGACAAAACAAAACTACTGGATATTTCGTCGAACGCGCCTTATCAACACAGACAAATAATTAAACAGCAAATATAGCAAAAGGAGCAAAAAGCAGGCAACAGAAGTAGCAAAAAACCAACAAGATGAAAATAAAAAACAATACTTCCCCTCTACAGTCCAATGCGTAAAACAAAACTTAAAAGCAAGAAATTCAACAAAACACAAATAATCGCTCACACATGCAAATAGGCATACACATACAGACCCGTTTACCCCCTACACAAGTCTTGAGTAGTCTGGTTTGCTGAAATGAGTAGATTTGGTGTGAATTGTGTAGTTTTATTCATTAAATCATCAAACAATGTTCACTGAAAATGAGTAGTTAGAGCATTCTTTTCAATTTTGAAGAGTAGTAGAGGTCCAAACTGAGTAGAATACTACTCGAAAAGAGTAGAGTAAACAGGTCTGCACATACACCCCCCCTCACCCCCCCATACACGCAGGTGCACACACGCACGAATGTCCCCCCCTCCCCTGTACCTGTGCCCAGACTGAGGGTGCGGTAGGGCATGGAGACAGCCTGCCCTTTGTCAGCCAGAGAACACAGCACAGCGCGCGCCCGCACCTCACTGTCCCCTGCAGACACACAGGGGTCACAGTGCGATAGAGGATAATCCGATAAGGGTTTGTAGATGTGTACCGTAAAAACTGGACTATAAGACGCACCTGTATATCCACAACTTTATAAACAAGCAATGTCCGATATGGTCTTTTTAAGAGTGGGAGGACGTAAAGCTTAACTTTGCTTGCACCTGTATATAACTAAGCTGCATCCCTTAAATTGACAAAATATATGCCCCACATGGCCGAAAGGCCAAAGAGGGCGTTAAACATTTCCTTGACAAAATATTAGGTCTTTATTCACATATAAGCCGCACCAGTTTATAAGCCGCAGAGAAAATTGTATGTGCACAAAGCAACACAAACATAGAAGTTCTCCTATCAGAACATGAGTATTTAACGTTCTCAGAGACCTTAAACATGAGATTTTAATCTATTGATTGCCCAAACCAGTTTTGAGTCTAAAGAAGCTCAAAATAGGCTGAAGAATGTGGCCAGAAACAGATTTAATCATACTGATAAATGTAGAATGTAAAAAAAATCCACAGATAAGCCGCATCAGTCTATAAGCCGCATGGGCCAAAGTTGAGGAAAACAGTAGCGGCTTATAGTCCGCACTTTACGAAATTGGAATGTCGGCTGAATGCAGCGGTGAGACCCGTGAAAAACTGAAAACACATACGTACCTCACCCATTATGGCTACCGTATCTTTCGGACTATAAGGCGATACTTCCCCCCCCCCCCCCCCCCCCCCCCCCCCCCCCCCCCCCCCCCCCCCCCCCCCCCCCCCGAGACCCCTGCGCCTTATAATATGACTGATAAAATAGTAAGAAAATATACCAACAAAATATGAATTTTGTGTAAAATGTGATGGTTGGCCTTATAAAATAAGGTGCGCATTATAACCTGGAAAATTACAGTATACAGCTGTCCTCTTTTACTCGTCAAAAGCCTGAATAAACCCCCACCTCATCTCTTTCACACAACCAAAAAAATAGTTCCCCCACCTTCTTGAAGTTCTGTGCTTGCGACTTCCTCTAATCTTCCACTCTCTTTGACTCTTGCCTTTCCCCTTCGCTTTCTATCATCTACTGTCTCTCTGATTTATTGGTCCATTCTCCTGCCTTTTTCCCCCCAACAAAAAATCTTACAAATAATTTTTCTCCTTTGAGCTCCTCCGAAAAATTAGAAATGTGTTAGCTGTACGCAGCGGGGAGACCAGTGAAAACTGAAAACCTTGACACATACGTTCTTTACCCATTATGGCCATATGGCATGGGAACTTTCCCAGAAGAAGTCCCTTTCGTGGTGAGGGGTCACATATTATAAAGTACCCTTCTCTCACCTCAACCACACAAAAACCGTGCACCCACCTGGAGTGAGGAGCCCATTGAGGAGCCCTCTCTTACTGGCTGATCCGGGGGAGGAGGAGGAGGAAGGAGGGAGGAGCTGTTGCAGCCTCTGCCAGGCCAGGAGCTGAAGCAAGGTCTGGTCGATTTTGCCGAGGTCCAGGTCTGGAACGTTCTCTGTGGATAGCCAGCATCGTGTCAAATTCATGATGAAAGTTGAGGACTGATAGATGTGCTAACTCTTCTAGCGCCATGTATACATGGGTGCTCCTGGGTAATTTCAAAAATCCTGCAAGGGGGCGGCCCCGGCAGAGTGCAGGAGCAGCGCATACATACACACACACACACACATTTACAGCTTTTTTTCACCCCTCTAGACTAGTATTAGTACTATTACAAGTGCTACATTCCTTTGAATATAGCAAATACTTATATAGGCCCTTTGTATTGTACAAGTTTGTGTGTGTGAGTAAGAAAATCATTGTTTCTCAAATTCTGATAATCCGGCGACGCCGGCTCTAGGCAATTTACAAATCCTGCAATTCAGGACATCCTGAAAGAAGGAGCATCCATGTGAATATTTTGTTGATGTTCTTCGCATCTCAACCGACAAGAGGGTAACTGGGTTTTTTGGGGGAGGGTGCATGCCTTGCTTCAAAGGGAAAAATCACTGACATAAGCTTTTGAAAGTGGACAGACACATGGCAGGGTGCTGGGCAGCGAATGGCTTTGCATTTATTTGGTGGGAGTGAAGTGTGATGTACTGGGCGAATGTATCTGCCCATGATGCTAGAAGAGTTAGAATGACCCGAGTATGCGGTGGCAAGTAAATGTGATTGGGGGGAGAGAGAGAGAGAGAGAGAGAGAGAGAGAGAGAGAGAATACGAATACGAATACGAATGTTTTATTGAGGGTAAAAAGGATAAGCTACAATAGCTTCTTTACACCTTGCCCTCTCACTCACACATTCATACCATGCATCAAGCAAAGAAAATTTGACATAAAACAATCAAGTCAAGAAAATGGAACAAAAATTGGCACATGAAATAATTGAAAAAGAAATCAAAAATGGGATTTAAAGCAAACATGGATAATACTTAACAATGGTGAACTTGAATTGGTAGTTTAAATTGAGTACGAAAAAAGGGAAACCATTTTGAGACAATGACAATTTTTCAGAATAAACCCAATTTTAAGGAAGAAAAAAAAAACAAAAAAACCAAAAAAACATATGATAACATGGGAATATGAGAGAGGGACAGAGAGAGAGAGAGAGAGAGAGAGAGAGAGAGAGAGAGAGAGAGAGAGAGAGAGAGAGAGAGAGAGAGAGAGAGAGATTTATAAGAATCTAGACATAGCTGATGGCATTAGTAACGTTTGAAGTAAAACTCATTAATTAGCATTACTAATAAACAAGATTGTCTATTAGGAGCTTGTGATAAGATTTTCGAAAGGAAAAGACGCTAGTTCTATTTTTTAGATAATCAGGGAGGTCGTTCCACAGTTTACCACCAGAGAATGTAAGGGATGATTTATATAGATCTGTTCTGGGGCGGGGCATTGTTAATTTGGTTTTGCTTCGAATTGTATGGACTTTAAATTTAGTAATAAGATATTTTGGTGCTAGCTTATTTATGATCTTGTACATAAGGGTACCTTTATTTAGTAGGC
>CM065702.1:50152581-50192581 GCA_017654935.2 Phymorhynchus buccinoides | reverse complement strand
ATTTGTAGACTTAAGAGATAACATGCGCGTTATATTTGCACAGAAGGTGATGATACACTTTGATTGAAAAAAATATTCAAATATTAAAAACCGGTTTTAATGTGGCCTCAAGGTTTTCTGTCCCTTTCCGCGGCTTTCTGTTCTATTTTGTCGTTGTTACTCTGTTCACCCACTGTTTCTGCAGTGGCCTCTGGCTCCCAGTGGGGATACCGGGGTCTTTTGTGCATATAGTTCCCCCATATTCTGGAAGTTCTGTGCTTGTAGCTTCCTCTAATGTGTCGCTCTCTTGACTCTACTCTTTTTCCTTTACTTTCTGTCATCTACGGTACTATCTTTCTGACTTATTCGCCCATTCTCCTGCCTTTTTTCCAAAACAAAATCCTCCAAATATTTTCTCCTTTGAGCTCCTCCGAAAACGGAATGTGTCGGCTGTACGCAGCGGGGAGACCGGTGAAAGCTGAAAAACGGACACATACGTACCTTACCCATTATGGCCATATGGCCTGGGAACACAGAAGAAGAAGTGGCCTGTGGCAAGTGCATTCTCTACAAGTGCAATAAACCCACAAACCCATGAATCGCCCCGTGCCCCTGCGTCCTAATGCTCAACAGGGCGAACGTTGATGCGCTGATAATGATGTACATTATGTAGTTACTAGTCTAGATGGAACACTCGACCATTATGATTTAATGGTTTTGCAGGCCATTGATGGGTTGCTCCTGAGTGAGTGTAAATATCCTAAAAGTGTGTGTCAGTTTATCTCAACAATATAAAGATGCATTCCGAACAGCAAATCATCATGCTTAATTAAGTTACAGTTATACTTTTTAGGCTAATGGCCTTACAGTTTGGGAATTTTGTTAAAACAGTAACATATATGGTGTCCAGATTGGGTCTTCCCCTGCTGTCCAACGTTATGATTCAAAGTCATCGTTGACGTACGATTTCTCAAGTCTTAAGCGCGAGGGATACGCCCAGTGCTAGCTTTTCTCATTTTCCTTCCTCATAACTGCTAAGAAATTGAGATCGACATTTACAGTATTAAACAGTGTGACAATATTATATGGCTTCCTTGCCTTCACCTTGAAAGGAAATCTGCCCGGTTCTCAAACTATTTTAATTTTATTTTATTTTAATTTTATTTTATTGAACAAGTTTTGTTATTATGCAAATTACATGACATGAAGACAAAGCAAAACATACATACTCGCATTGATGTACTAAATAGCAGAAGTGATGAAAGAAAGAAATAGATAAATAGGTTCTCAAACTATTCATCGATTAACTAAAAATAGTAAAATCACCTTTTTTTGGTATGAGTTTCGTTTTATTTATTTATTATTTTGTTTTTGTTTGTTTTGAAACTGAATAGTTATGGCCAAGTTTATTTCTACTTACGATGTTTGATTTTTTTTTTTTTTATCAGAAATTTGGGGCTGGTACTCTGCTTTTCACCCCCACCTTTCCCTTCTTAGTTATACATGTTTAACTCATCTTTCCTAAATGTCGCCCTTTTCTCCTCCTTCCCCCTTCCCCCCCCTCCATCCCTACCCCCATTATCCCCTGCTGTAGCTTGTGTCCACCCGATTCACCTGTTTCCCAACTACTAGTTGCTCCCCGTTGTTACCACACTAATAATAATATTATTAACTACCCCTGTACCTAATTTGCATGATGTACATTGAGAATGTAACCGGTTGACAGTGTGTGTCTGTGTGACACGTGATATTGCTCTGAAAAGTGAAAGGGTGATCTGGTTCCGTGCTTTTCGACAAAACGAGAAGACTTTCGAGAGTCTGTCTCGATTGGTTGGTTGCATTTTGTTGCTTATGGTATGTTTTGTGTTATTTTTTATTTGACGTTATTTGAAAGGATTTTTTCTCCTCTCATTTTTGTTTTTGTTTTCGCATGAATTCTACACTGAGTCGGATATATATATATCTTCCCACCTTCCCTGTATCCCGATAACGTCCTTCCTAAATCACTAAATCACAACAACAACAACATACGGTATTTATACGGCGCTGAATCTTGATATAAATCAAATCAAAGCGCACACACACGTTAGCATTCATAACGCATTCAAACAAAATGCAATACAAAGCGAGCACACACGTTTGACATAAATGGTATACAGCAGAAACAGACCTAAAGGCAAGAGAGATAGAAGAGAAAGAGAGTGGAGCCTCAATCACGGGGGAACAGGTGAGTTTTGATGTTAGATTTGAAGGCTGAGAGGGTCGGTCGCTGACGGAGGGAAAGAGGAAGTTTGTTCACCCCCCTAACTTGTCAACAAAGTTATGTACCGTAAAAACTGGACTATATGACGCACCTGTATATAAGCCGCATGTTTTACATTTACAGAACTTTAAGAATTTGTTCACATTATAAGCCGCAGCAGTTTATAAGCCGCAGAGAAACATATTCAAACAAAACAGTTGACATAAAGAAAAAAGCAGTAGATTTGCCTGCCTTACCACAGAAAATCATCACGTGTGCTTGAAAGCAACATCAAATAGAACTTCTGGTACCACAACATGATGATTTAACCCCTTGACTGCCACCAATGTATTAGGTACTGACCTGATGACATCACTGATGATGTCATGAGATGAAGAGGAATAACCCTGATATGTTGGCTTTTGCTCTAAACACAGGCAAGAGATTAATATCCCCAGACAATTTTGCCAGATTGGCTCTATCATTTGTCTTTTTCGTGGCATGATTAGCCTAATGTTTAAAAAACAACTTTTCTCTGGCAGTCAAGGGGTTAATGCTCTAGAATACTTGTTATTAATCTATTAAGAGTCCAAACCAGTTTTGAGGTCAACAATGAAGCTGGAACAAAAAAATGTCTGGAGAATATAAAATTGGAAAAAAATCCACAATCTCATTGCATCAGTATATAAGCCGCATGGGCAAAAGTTATGGAAAAAAGTAGCGGCTTATAGTCCGCATTTTGGTAACAAGAATGTATGTACCACTACCAGTTTTGACAGCTAATTATGGATACTTTGGCATGAAGCGGATTGTCACTTTTTTTTTATAGTCTGGGGGTGGGGTGTAGTTTGAACATTTTGCCGGCTTTTGGTCGAAATACATGTAATTTTTCACCCTTGCCCCGTAGCAATAGGGTGTTAAATGCTATTAATGGTATTACTACTAGCGTATGTGTTCATGTGTTGCAATGGGGGAAAAGTGAAAAATAACGACGTGTATTTTGACCATTAGATTTGAGGATGCAATGCACTACTACTACTACTACTACTACTTCAGGTAATTCTGAATAATAAAATTGCGATTTTGCATATTTATGACGATTTGGTTAGGGCATGGATTAACCAATTTCCTGCATGGATTTGATCTTTAAAAGTTAATAACTCGTACTTTTTTCTAACAAATTTATAATAACTTTGTACCTTGTCTGACAAATTGCTATTCATATTTGTTACAGTGGGAAAAAAATGATGTGTGTGTCTATAAAATTGAAACATAGTTTCTGATTCAGTACAGTAATTATTGTTAATTAATGCCAGATTTATTACCCATTGAATTTTTTTTGGATGCATAAATCAATAATAAATGTGTGGATAATGGAGAAGCTCCCCCTCCCCCTCTGTGGGGGTGTGTATAAATAGTTCCCCTACCTTCTGGAAGTTCTGTTCTGTGTTTTGAACTTCCTCTAATCTGTCACTCTCTTTGACTGCCTTTTCCCCTTTGCTTACTGTCATTTATTATCTTTCTGCCTTACCGGTCCATTCTCCTGCCTTTTTTTCAAGAAACGCTTTCAAAAAGATTTCCTCCAGCCAAAGTCGGACTTGCTGGACCTAACTATTTCTTAGGTACATAACAGCAGCATGGGGGCATCCGCGCTCATAATTGACAGGAAACTGTCTGAGCGATCGAAGAATAATAATGGAGAAGCTTATGATTTATTCATTCTTTGGTTTTCTACTATGCAGTCATTCTAAGTCAGTGTTTACTTTAAATCATTTAAGCACATGCAGGACACATCCATGCATTGTTAAAGACCCACCAGGTCACGTGCCAAAATCACGGGTTTCAGGTGTTTTCCCTCTTATAGCTGATAAGAAATCTTGTTTTGACCAGGTTTGATTCCCATACAAATGTCCCCAAATTGAAAACGAAATATCATTTTAAAGAACAGCCTCAGTTTGAAGTTGGGGACATTTGTATGTGGGTCACAGCTACCTAGAAGCAAACAAGGGACTTAATCTTGGTGCGTCAATGTGTCTTTAATTTAAACACTGAAACAAAAACCATTTTTGCATTTTTGTTGTAGTTGCACAGATGAAACGCGTTTCACTGCTTTTTGCTTTTTTCCCCATCTTTCCCACAGTGATACCAATCTTGTCTCATTGTTTAATTGCTGATTACACAATCACGGCTGAATATATGTTGTGTTGCGTTAGTGTTTACCCTTTGCAAATCAAGTTTGTACTCTGATCACGTTTGTTGATGAATAATCAACCAGATCGTTTGTCCGAAATTGAAAAGAAAACGATGTATTGATGATGATTAGATCACAATCTGATTGGTTTTTTGTTTTTTTTGTAGCTTTTCCCCATACTATCTGTCTTTTCCCTGTCTTTCTTTATGTCTTTGTTACAATGCTTGTTTCTTTCTCTCTCATTTTTCTTTTATCCAAGTACAGGTTGTGGTAAAGGTCAAGATGTGCCACCCCCCCTACATTTCTCGGTTAATTCCATTTTTCCGTTTTTGCCTTTCTTACCAAACATAAAGCTGTATTTTATTAACCTTTTGAGCTAATTATCTTTTTGGAATAATAACCCTCCCCCCCCCCCTCCCCCCCCCCCCCCCCCCCCCCCCCCCCCCCCCACTATAAGACAGAAAAACGCAATGAACCACGACTGTGACAAATGTGCGGTGTACTGCAGTACATAGGAGGGGGGTAGGGTTAGGGTTATTATTCCAAAAAGATAATTAGCTCAAAAGGTTAATAAAATACAGCTTTATGTTTGGTAAGAAAGGCAAAAACGGAAAAATGGAATAACCGAGAAATGCAGGGGGGGGGGGGGGGGGGCACATCTTTACCTTTGCCCAGGTTGTAAGAATAGGCATCGACTAAAATCTTTATCCTTGTTAAATAAAGCTTTTCAGTGTTCAGTGTTCTCTCTCAGGGCAGTCGGAAGGGAGAGAGGTACAGGAGGAGGGTTTGAGAGAGATTGGGGGGGGGGGGGGGGGGGGGGGGGGGGGGGAGGAGGTAGCTAAAAATGGGATGAAATTGCCTGAAATAAGGCCTGTCAAAAGGTCATCGTGGAATGAATGATTGTTGATGACTCAGGGTCGACCCTGAGAAGAAAACAAAATTGGGGTGCCCCAGACCTGTGGCTTGTAAACGTATGAATCATCAGTTGAGGGACCCCTGGGGTGTGGGTGTGGGGGGTGGGGTATAGTCTGGTTCAAAAGATAAATCGACAACTGAACAGAATAGAAAGGTTCGGGGTGACAACCAGAAAAAGTCTCTCTCTCGGGGTCAGCCTTTCCCTTTCCTTTTCGCAGTTTCAAACAAGGTGGCCAGTCAGACAAATGTACTTCCTGAAGTTGAGTAAATCTGTAACAGAAATTTGCGTTGTGTACGGTTGTCGTATGTGTGTGTGTGTGTGTGTGTGTGTGTGTGTGAGAGAGAGAGAGAGAGAGAGAGAGAGAGAGAGAGAGAGAGAGAGAGAGAGGGAGAGTGAGGGAGGGAGGGAGGGAGAGAGAGAGAGAGAGAGAGAGAAGAGAGAGAGAGAGAGAGAGAGAGAGAGAGAGAAGAGATAAGGAGGGAGAGACTCAGAGAGAGAGAGAGAGAGGGGAGAGAGAGAGAGAGAGAGAGATAGGGTGGGAGAGAGAGACACTGAGACAGGGATGGAGAGACTCAGAGAGAGAGATAGGGATGGAGAGAAAGAGAGATAGGGGGGAGAGAGAGATAGATAGAGAGAGAGAGAGAGATAGAGAGGGAGAGAGAGAGAGAGAGAGAGAGAGGAGAGAGAGAGAAGAATGACAGCCAGCCAGCCAGAGCATGCGATTGATGAAGAGAGCAAACATGCGCCAAGCTTATGTGGAGGCTGAGCACATACTACAGTCATGTGTGTCACACGAACCCCGTTACTTCCCATTCTCTTTTCAGTGGTCTGGAAGATTATCATTTCACAGAAAAGTTTGATAAGTTTAGACTGTTAGTCTTCTTCTTTTGCGTTCCCATGCCATATGGCCATAATGGGTAAGGTACGCATGTGTCCGGTTTTCAGTTTCCCCTGTTCTCCCCGCTGCGTACAGCCGACGCATTCCGATTTCGGAGGAGCTCAAAGGAGAAAAAATATTTGGAAGATTTTATTTTTAGAAAGGCAGGAGAATGGGCCAATAAGTCAAAAAGATAGTAGATCATAGAAAGCAAAGGGAAAAGGCAGAGTCAAAGAAAGTGGCAGATTAGAGGAAGTCATTGTGCTTTGCAAAACTAAAATCACTCCACGTGATAGATTACATCAGACATATTGCATTCCCACCCTCACCCCCACGCAAACACATACTCATAGGCATACAAACATGCACACGCACACGCACATATACTCAAACTCATCCCCCCCGCCCTCCCATACACGCACTCGCACCAACACACACACACACAAAAACACACACACACACACACACACACACACACACACACACACACGCATGCACATACACACGCACACACAAACTCACTTGCACGCCCCATTCCCTTCCTCTCTGTCCAGTCCGCAGGAGAGAAGATCAAAAGAAAATTGAAAAGCAAAAAGCAAAGAAAAGGGAAGACAAGTGCAACGCCGAGTGGCTGCAAAGTCCCCTCGCAGCATCGCCGAGCTACTCCGAAATCGGAATGTGTCGGCTGTACACATACATAAAAACGCATCAAAACAGCATGTAACTACATAAAAACGCATCAAAACAGCACGTAACTGAATAGTTTTTTTATATATAGCGTTGGGGTTCGGACCCGTGATTTGAGCGTGCGCGATCATGCGCACACGCGCGCACAGAAAAATTCATGACAACTGTGTTATAGACCATTCATCAAGAAATGTTGTGAAAAAAATGCATTAAAATACATGCAAAACTTCGCGAGATATTAGCTATTATGTGTTTTCGGGTTTGAACCCCGTAATTGGCGCGACCTTGACCTTAATGTAAAACTAAATACATCAGTGGATAGCTTGCATCTTGGCAAACTAGTATACCAAATTTGATGATGATACACTGAATAGTTTTTGAGAAGAACGGACGAATAGCCGGACGGACGGAGGCACGCCGGACGGACACCGGACGGACCAGACAAAAACAATAGCTCCCCGAACCTTCGGCTCGGGGACTAAAAATAAAGAAATAACGAAGGAACATGCATGCATTAATCCATAAACTGGTCCATTACTTTTTCTTTCTTTTTCTTTGCATTAATTAAGGAACATGTACTTTCACTGCTCCATAAGCTAGCCGTGGCACGAGGCTGTGTCAGACCAGTTGGCATAAGCTAGAACACCAAGGCTACAACAAGTTGTTGTTATGTTCTGCATGGTTGTGCGGGGATTGTCTTTAAAGCCATGGCAAGCTCCTAGCATAACATCATCAGGCTAAAGTCCTCCGAAGTCGGAGTGTGGCTGCCCACGTGGCGGGGTACTCTAAAACGGTCACACACGTAATGTTCTCATCCCTGGTTGGTGCATTTGTACCATAGTGTTCAAGTGCTTTGACTGCTGGGATGATCCCTGGAGTCTTTAAGCCAGGGTAAGACAACAACAACTACTCCATAAGCTGTTCCATTACTTTTTGTTTTGTATTTTGTCATAGTTTAGTTTTTACTACATTAGTGTCGATTCGTTAGTGCCGATGCGAAATTGAGGTGGTTGGGATGAGGAAGGGGTGGGGTGGAGGAGGGTTAGGGTAGGAAGAAATCGAAGCTAACAGCCGCAAGGAAGGGTGCATCGGTGCATGCCTGATTAATTTGCGGCCTTCAATAGCTGGAGGGGGCTAGAAGAAAACAGATGAAGCGGGCCAGAAAATATAGTAAGGTTAGTAGGGTGTGGGTAGAGCTATCGACTGGAATGAGCAGGTTATAATTATAGTATGATCCCTGTCAAGTCACTGTGTTATTGCTTGCGTGAAAGATCTTGGGTCTGAATGATCTTAACCCTTTCACCGCCAAAGTCGCATTTTAGCACCACAATGATTTAACTTCTATGTCACTAAAAGGCATCAAATTGGGGTCTATTATTCAAAGACCCTATTGTCTTAGTTTTAGGAAGTAAGGATAGACCTTATTTTACTTATGTCACAGATGAATTCCCAATACTGCAGATGGATGTTGTTGTTCTCTACCCAGGTAAATGCAATGGAAATGCTTGGCTGAAATATGGCTGGCGGTGAAAGGGTTAAAGTAACTGTGTTACTTCTGTTTTCTTTACCTCTTTGCCTTACTTGGTCTGGCTTCTGCCAGGACTGATCAGTGCTTCTGTTGGTTTATGCGTCTATGTGATTGTTAGTCAGTCGGTCTGTCTGTATGTTTGTTCGTCTCGCTCTGCCTCTGCATCTCCCTTTCTCTCTGGCTCTGTCTGTCTGTCTGTCTGTCTCTCTGTTTCTCTCTGTTTCTGTGTGTGTGTGTCCTCTCTCTCTCACTCTCTCTTCTCTCTCTCTCTCTCTCTCTCTCTCTCTCTCTCTCTCTCTCTCTCTCTCTTCTCTCTCTCTCTCTCTCTCTCTCTCTCTCTCTCTCTCTCTCTCTCTCTCTCTCTCTCTCTCTCTCTCTCTCTCTCTCTCTCTTCTCTCTCTCTCACTCAGACTATAGATGTTTTCGAGACTGTCTGGTAAAATTGCGTGTTGGTGTTCTACCTATTAATGGATCGTTATTTAGAACATTTAGTGAAAATCTGAACAAATTATGCCCTGTATGCAATGTTGTCGAAGATGAAAGTCACTTTATTTATGTATGCCCTTTGTACTCTGATATCAGAAGCAAATATCTAAGTGGAGCAACTGGTCAGTACACCAATGTTTTAAAAAATGGATCTATGGCAACAGTCAGGAAACTCTTTGTACCTGTTTCATGCTATTTGCAAAAGAAAAATAATGATGATAACGCATAATGTCAAAATGCTCTAGGACATCAAGCTCCATTGTGTGTTTTCAAACTTTTATTGATATCTGTGGTACCATTGATGTTCGAATGTGCCAGTACTTTATGTATGCATGTTTATGTATGACTTTGGCCTTTCTAAGGGCCAGTGGCCTATAGATATGAAAAAATATTGTTCTTGTTCTTGTTCTCTCTCTCTCTCTCTCTCTCTCTCTCTCTCTCTCTCTCTCTCTCTCTCTCTCTCTCTCTCTCTCTCTCTCTCTCTCTCTCTCTCTCTCTCTCTCTCTCTCTCTCTCTCTCTCTCTCTCTCTCTCTCTCTCTCTCTCTCTCTCTCTCTCTCTCTCTCTCTCTCTCTCTCTCTCTCTCTCTCTCTCTCTCTCTCTCTCTCTCTCTCTCTCTCTCTCTCTCTCTCTCTCTCTCTCTCTCTCTCTCTCTCTCTCTCTCTCTCTCTCTCTCTCTCTCTCTCTCTCTCTCTCTCTCTCTCTCTCTCTCTCTCTCTCTCTCTCTCTCTCTCTCTCTCTCTCTCTCTCTCTCTCTCTCTCTCTCTCTCTCTCTCTCTCTCTCTCTCTTCTCTCTCTCTCTCTCTCTCTCTCTCTCTCTCTCTCTCTCTCTCTCTCTCTCTCTCTCTCTCTCTCTCTCTCTCTCCTCTCTCTCTCTCTCTCTCTCTCTCTCTCTCTCTCTCTCTCTCTCTCTCTCTCTCTCTCTCTCTCTCTCTCTCTCTCTCTCTCTCTCTCTCTCTCTCTCTCTGAGTCTCTCTCTCTCTCTTTCTCTCTCATTTTTACATGCTAAACATTGTCACTGTATTTGCGTACGTTTATCATATGCATTATGGGTGTGGAATTCTTGTTAAAAATACATGATAATGTATAATTGTGATCTCAGCTAACGGAAAAAAGCCACCTTTGTGTGTGTGTGTGTGTGTGTGTGTGTGTGTGTGTGTGTGTGTGTGTGCCTCTATGTGTGTGTGTGACTGTGTGTGTGTGTGTGTGCCTCTATGTGTGTGTGACTGTGTGTGTGTGTGTGTGTGCGTGTGCGTGTGCGTGTCCCTTGGCATTTCTGTTAGTATTCTTCTTTCCCCTTCAAGTGTTTTTTTATATTATTATTTTTTAGTAAGAATGTCAAATTTGAGAAGGGCTATTTTCTGTCCGTGATAAACAGATTTGAGCAAATATCACTATATCAGAGTTGGTGGTGGTTGTTGTTGTCATACCCTGGCTTAAAGACTCCATGGATCATCCCAACAACCGAAGCACTTGAACACCATGGTACAATTGAAGCGCACCAGCTGGGGATGAGAACATTATGTGTGTGACCGTTTTTGATTACCCCGCCACGTGGGCAGCCACACTCCGACTTCGTAGGATTTTGGATACTGATGATGTAAAATATGCTAGTCCGAGCTTGTCATGGCTTAATTAAGACAATCCCGCACAACCATACATAACAACATTTTGATGTAGCCTTGGTGTTCTAGCCTATGTTAATAGGGCATTTGCCACGAGTGTTCGTTCTCTATACTAGACTACTAATTTGCCCGCACTCGTTCTGCCCGAGTTACGCTGACCTTTCTAATTCCACTGTGTGAAATTCAAGGTCGCCGGCACGTGGCAAATATATCAGAGTGAATATGGGGGAAACTTCTTGTACTTTAGACCCCCCCCCCCCATGTTTACAACCCTCAATCTCAAAGCCTGTTTCTTTCAGTTTTATGTAAAGAAATCCTAGACAGATCCTAACCCTATCACTTTCCCAAGATTGGAACTGGAAGAATGTTGGCTGATCAGTTAAAATTTTCAATGTGAAAATTGGTTAGGTATGTGTGTGTGTGTGTCGAGGAGGGGGGATGGGGGTGTTAAGTACAATCTAGCCAAATGTGGGTTCCTACCTCCTCCATTGCCCATCCATTCTCTCTCCCCTTTTCACTGCTCGATAATAATAATAATGTCAACATAGAGTTTTGCACATACTGTAATATTAGGATATAATAGTCTCTAAGGCGTGCATATTAGTAGAGGAAATGTTGGCTTCTTCCAGTACCACTTTGACAAACAGGTGGCTCTTTGTTCTTCGGGGACAAGTGAGGGTCTTTATCAACTGGCTGCCAGTCCTGACACTGTCAGTCCTGGGGTTCCGGTGAACGTACAGTGGAACCTCCCCTATAAGACCTCCCATTATAAGACTCCCTCCCATATAAGACCTACTTCTTTGAGACATTGCCCTTCTTTGTAAGTATTAAAATTACCTCCCTTATAAGACCCCTCCCTTATATGACCTCATTTTGGATGATTTTTGAAGGTCTTATAAGGGAGGTTCCACTGTATTCGGAATATGATCTAATCCTCCCCCGTGGGGATACCGGGGGGGGAGGGGGGAGGGGGGCTTTTGTATAAATAGTTCCCCCACCTTCTGGAAGTTTACCGTCCTCAGACCGTTTGGACGCTAATCTCATCGCCATTCATTCTGGAAGTTCTGTGCTTGTAACTTCCTCTAATCTGTCACTCTCTTTGACTCTGCCTTTTCCCTTTACTTACTGTCATCTACTAGTATATCTTTTTGCCTTAACCGGTCCATTCTCCTGCCTTTTTTTTTACTTTTCAAAAACATTTCCTCCAGCCGAAGTCTGGAGGACTTGCTGGGCCTGTTTCTTCGTTAGGTGCATAATGGCAGCATGACGCATCTGCGCTGATAATTGATAGGAAGCTGTCAGCGATCGAGGAAGAAGAAGAAGAAGAAGGATCTTATTCTAGTACCTGTATAGGCTACGGTCGCATGGAGTGTTGAGAGAGAGAGAGAGAGACAGAGACAGAGACAGACAGACAGACACAGAGAGAAGCCTTTTGTTCGTTGTGCATTGTAGTACTGGTCTGCTCATGTGCCCTGCATGTTGGGGTTGACAAAGACACGTTGGCATGTTCATTGTTGACTGCTGCTTGTGACCGCAGTCTCTGTGTGTGGGGGGGTGGGGGTGGGGGGTTGTGGTGTGTATGTGTGTGTGTGTGCATGCGTGCATGCATGCATGCATGCTTGTGTATATCAAAGATTAGGTTTAAGTTAACATCCGCTGTGTGTTTGTGCGTGCGTGCATGCTTATGTATATCAAAGATTAGGTTTAAGTTAACATCCACTCTGTGTGTGTGTGTTTTTGTGCGTGCGTGCATGCATGCTTGTGTATATCAAATATTAGGTTTAAGTCAACATACGCTGTGGTGTGTGTGTGTGTGTGTGCTTGTGTATATTGTCAAAGATTAGGTTTAAGTTAACATCCGCTGTGGTGTGTGTGTTTGTGCGTGCATGCATGTGTATATCAAAGATTAGATTTAAGTTAACATCTGCTGTGTGTTTGTGCATGCGTGCATGCTTATGTATATCAAAGATTAGGTTTAAGTTAACATCTGCTGTGGTGTGTGTGTTTGTGCGTGCATACTTATGTATATCAAAGATTAGGTTGAAGTTAACATCTGCTCAGCTGCAAGCCGCACATGTGAGACAAAGCCATCAACCAACCACCATTGATACAATCTAGTATTGTATTTCGTGGGTATGCGCGTGCGTACGTGTGAATGTGTTGCATAGAAATGCCCATGAGTCAATTTATTGGCTTCACATGTTGCTGAAGCAAGTGATGTAAGACTAGTACTGACTTTTGGAAAGGAGGGGGGGGGGGGGGGGGGGGGGGGGGGGGGGAGGAAGAAGAAGAAAGTAGGAAGGAAGAGAAGGAGGAGGAGGAGAGAGAGATATGGGTGGGTGGGGGGTGAGGCTGTTGTCATTACATTTTATGACTTGGCGGAAGGAAATCTGACTCGAAGATGTCATTTACCTTCTAATTTCGCACAAGGTGTTGTGATGTTTATGTGATGGTGGTATCCTGACTGAAGTGTCAGTATCATGTCAAGACCCCCCTCCCCCTTTCCCATCTTCCCCCACCCCCTTCACAGGCACAGGCACTATCACCCTCCTTTTCATCACAGCAACTCACTCAGCCCCCCCAAAACAGTCAGGGTGGTTTAAAGGGAAAAGAACCGATCCCAGGGATCGGGTCGTTATCGCCAGAAAAGCTCTGACTCCCGGTGGCTCGCACAACAGGGAACAAAGAAGGGCGAACCGTCTCTCTCTCCAGTTGTGATTCAAATGCGGCGCACGCTCAGGAGGTGATGAGATTAGCGTCCAATCGGTCGGAGACTAAGGCGCGCGTTCAGCGCGTCGCCTCTTTTATAGTCCAGCCGTGCCTTTAAAGTCCACAGGAACAGGACTGTCATTGTAATACAGTAGAATCCTGATAACTCAAGAATGGATAACTCAAAATAATTTTCTGGTCCCAGTTAAATAATAATCTTTATGTTGAAAATTCCTTTTAGCTCAAAAAAACAAAGTATTGGCTATCTCAAAGTAAAATGTCAGTCCCTTCAATTTTGACTTAAGTGATTTTTACTGTATATGGTGAAGACTTTTGCTGTCTCCCCCTGTCTCTGTCTGTCCCTGTCTCCATCTTTTTGTTATTGGCGCATGCATGCATGCACGCGCACGCATACGCATACATGCACATAGTACAGATACTAGTTTGGATACTGCGTTGACAAAATTCAAACCTCATAATCGTTCGTGAGCAATCTCGTCAAAATTCCGAGTCTTGACTTTGACTCTGCTGCCCTAGTGCTGTTCCGCGAAGCAAACAACCTCCAGAGGTTGTCACAAAACGCTCCAAGCTTTGTCATCGATCTAGTGCAAAAAAGTATGGGTTGCTTATTTGGCATTTGGTACTTTATAGTCACAGAGGCGTTGGGTTGCTCCCACCTGGAGAGCGTGTCGCAACCAGAGGTGCACCACCCCTTTTTTTTTTAATGCGATTTTTGTGTGACTGATGAGGAAGGAAGGGGGGGGGGGGGGGGGGGTGGGGGGGGTGTAAATTTTGACCAAATGACAACTTTTTCGTTGCCACTGGGTTTAACGTGTGCTAAGTGCCTGGGCACATGCTGTTGTTGTTGTTGTCTTACCCTGGCTTAAAGACTCAAGGGATCATCCCAACAGCCGAAGCTCTTGAACACTATGGTACAAAAATGCACCAGCTAGGGATGAGAACATTACGTGTGTGACCGTTTTTGATTACCCCGCCACGCGGGCAAGCCACACTCCGTCTTCGGAGGAGCCTGGGCACATGAGACCTCGGGTTTATCGTCTCATCCGAAAGACTCCACGTTCAGACTGTTGGTACAGAACGCCACGAAACGCTTCGTCTGTGCAACTCCACAAGGGTTGGCTTGCAGCCAACGTCCTCCTCCCCCCCCCCCCCCCCCCCCCCCCCCTTCCCCATGGACAAAGTCAGTGGACAGTGTTGATTTCATGAAAAACGTAAGAAGAAGACATGTGTGAGGCCTTTTTTTTTTTTTATAGGGTTTAGCTGCGCTTCGGGTAATGCATTATTGATCACAAAGACTCTGAAAACGAGAGAGCGAGATAGGGGGATTACTCCTGTCTGGGAATTTTGGAAGGGTGGGGGTGGAGGTAGGTTGAAGGAAAGCTGGTATGAGGGATTTTTGGTGTAGAAGAGCATAAATGCATCATCCTTACCTTGCTAGAAAATTAACGTAATGCTTGAAAATACTGGATTGAGAACAAAATTAATGGTGGCGGTGGCGGCAATAAGATGTCTTTATGTGTGTGTCAGCGCGTCTGTGTAGATACAATGGAGATTAGTTTAACATATGAATGTGCGCACCCGCGTGCACACACACACACACACACACACACACACACACACACACACACACACACACACACACACACACACACACACACACATTTGTATGTATGCACACACATATGCATGCTTGTGCGCACTCCAGCGTGCACATGTGTATACTTTTAAGGTTTTAAGCAGTGACGAAATGTAAAACTTTGTAACTCAAGGACAATGCTTTAAAACGCTTTCACCGCCAAAGTCGCATTTTAGCACCACAGTGATTTAACACCTATGTCACTAAAAGGCATCATATTGGGGTCTATTATCCAAAGACCCTTTTGTCTTAGTTTTGGGAAGTAAGGATAGACCTTATTTTATGTATATCACAGAATAATCCCCAATACTGCAGATATATTTTGTTCTCTACCCAGATAAACTTAATGGATTTTTTGGCTGAAATATGGCTGGCGGTGAAAGGGTTAAGCCAGAAGAATTGTTTGTAGGGCGAGTCTTCTTGCTTTTAGGTTTAGGCTAAGCATGGATTGGTGCTGTCATAAAAACACGTACTGGACCCTGTAAAGGAGTAGCAGTTACCATTCTACTAACCTAATTTAGTAATTACATATCCACTCTGTTTGAGCGCTGAGAAAGCATGCCGAGTTCTGAAGACATTGAAATGGATTGGTGCTGTCACAAAAACACGTACTGGACCCTGTAAAGGAGTAGCAGTTACGTTTCTACTAACCTAATTTAGTAATTACCTATCCACTTTTTTAGAGTGCTGAGAAAGCATGCAGAGTTCTGAAGACATTGAAATGGATTGCTGCTGTCACCTTGTAAAAGAGTAGCAGTTACTCTCTCTCTCTCTCTCTCTCTCTCTCTCTCTCTCTCTCTCTCTCTCTCTCTCTCTCTCTCTCTCTCTCTCTCTCTCTCTCTCTCTCTCTCTCTCTCTCTCTTCTCTCTCTCTCTTCTCTCTCTCTCTCTCTCTCTCTCTCTCTCTCTCTCTCTCTCTCTCTCTCTCTCTCTCTCTCTCTCTCTCTCTCTCTCTCTCTCTCTCTCTCTCTCTCTCTCTCTCTCTCTCTCCCCCTTTATTTTCATTTTATGCCAATCCATTTGGCCGGGGTCCTCAAAAGTCCTTTAGAGAGAATGAAGGAGAGAGAGAGGGGGAAACATTTGAAACATTTCTCTATTGAGGGAAAAGACTAAGCACACAATGGGCTTGTTTAGATCTTGCCCTCGAAAAAAAAAAAAAAAAGCATAATTAAAACTTCAATTAATGAACAAAAGCAAGAGGGAAAAAACAAAATCCTACACATTCATACACCCATCCAAATATAATAATTCTGCTACTTTCGCTCTGTGATTCTCAATACATGAATTTCACATGAATCATGACTCACACCGTCACAATCGCATCGCATTGATTTCAAATCGTATGTAGTGTAGCAGACCCTTTTAAATATTGGTGGAATGCACGTTTATTATTATGAGAGCAACTGCTACTGTCGGTCTGTCAGACGATAAAGAGCTAACTAACTAGCCAGCTCATATTTTTGTTTCATTTTTTTCCTCTTTTACCTTTTTCTTTGCGAACATAGAAACTTCAAGGAAATTTGGACGCAGACGTAGAATCCTCAGGGAAATTGTGATGCATAGTACTAGTGGGTAGAAACCTCGAAGAAATCATGATGCATACGTAGTAATCCTGGAAATTTTGATGTAAATGTACAAACCATGAGGAAACTTTGATGCAAGCCCTGAAACTGCAAGGACATTTTTGATGCAAATGTTAAAACAACATGGAAGTTTTGATGCAAATATAGAAACCTCAAGGACATTATGAAACAAACGTAAAAGCCTCATGAAATTTTGACACAAACGTTGAATGAACAGATGAATCAAATATAGACTCTTCATGGAAAATGAATTTGTTGCAAAAGTGGAAATGCCAAGGACATTTTGAATCAAACGTGGAATGTTGATGCAGACGGAGAAAAGTTGGAAAGTTCGAAGCAAACATTGAAATCTCAAGGACATTTTGATGCAAACTTCCTTCTTCTTCTTCTGCATTTCAAGGCCAAAAGGCCGTAATGGGTAAAGTACGTATGTGTCCGTTTTCAGATTTCACCGGTCTCCCCGCTGCGTACAGCCAACACATTCTGATTCCGAAGAAGCTCAAAGGAGAAAAGTTATTTTGAAGACTTTTTTGTTGTTGTAAAGGCAGGAGAATGGGCCAAAAGACAGTAGATGATAGAAAGCAAAGGAAAAAGGCAGAGTCAAAGAGAGAGAGATTAAAGGAAGTTACAAGCACAACTTCCAGAAGGTGGGGGAACTATTTTTCCGAAAGACACCCCCCCCCCCCCCCCCCCCCGGTATCCCCAAGGGGAGAGACTCGTGGAGGGGTCGTCCAGCTCCCCGTATGGAGGCACGAGGCATCCACCCACTGCCCCGTGATGCAAACTTTCTATGGAAACCTCCAAGATTTTGTTTTAATCCTCGGGGGTGGGGGTGGAGTTTGGAATGGGGAGGGAGAGGGAGTGAAGTTCAGAGAGTCGCTTAAAGGGGTGGGGGGGGGGGGGTTGCTTGGTTTATTTCTGCATTAAAGGTTTGGCCGATTTCTTTTCCAGCCTGAGGTTTCATGTTTGTTTCAATGTGTCACTTCATTAATCTGTCCTGTTCATTGTACAGCGGAACCTCCCTTATAAGACCTTCAAAAATCATCCAAACAGGTCTTATAAGGGAGGGGTCTTCTAAGGGAGGTAAACTTAATAATACTTACAAAGAAGGACAAAGAAGTAGGTCTTCTGTGGGATGGAGTCTTATAGTAATGGGAGGTCTGATAAGGGAGTTTCCACTATAATGAGAGACTTAGTGCGATTTTTTTCACGCCAGAGGGCATGACACTCGTGTGGGGCTAATCCTCTATATTATTAGTTGGGGATAAAGAAAGAGAGAGAGACAGTGAGTGGTCCTACCATCTCTCTCTCACTACGCCCAAGTAAGAAAATCGCGTGATAAGCCCCTAGTGCATTGACTGCCCTCTGGCGTGACAAATATCGCCATAGGTTGACCATTATCCCGGTGTAAACACACACACGCATGCACATGCGCACGCGCGCGCACACACGCACACACACGCACACGCACACGCACACACACACACACACACGCACGCACACACACACGCACACACACACACACACACACACACACACACACACAATCCAGCCTTGCATAGCTGGACCATTTACTTCCATCAGTGTTCCTCCGAAGTCGGAGTGTGGCTGCCACACACGTAATGTTCTCATCCCTGGCTGGTGCATTTGTACAATAGTGTTCGAGTGCTTTTGGCTGTTGGGATGATCCCTGGAGTCTTTAAGCCAGGGTACGACGACGACATCTGTGTGTGTTTGGAGGAGGAACAGGGTGGGGGGGGTGAGAATGTTTTTTTCATTCCTCTCGGTTTTGATTGAGGCGAAGTCTGGGTCAGGATGACCTCAGTTGTTTATCATCACAGTGGATGGATCGACATGCACACTGGAGTCGGTTTTCATGGCTCGAGATATTATATAGATCGTGTGTGTGTGTGTGTGTGTGTGTGTGTGTGTGTGTGTCAAGTCAAGTCAAGTCAAGTCAAAATCATCTTTATTGAGGGTTAAAGAATAAGCTGACTAAGCTTTTTTTTCATCCTGCTCTGTGTGTGTGTGTGTGTGTGTGTGTGTGTGTGTCTGTGTGTCCCACTGAGTACATGTGCAGTGATGTACCAAGGATTTGAAAAGGATAGGACAAACTGTCCTTAGACGAGAGAAATCAATAGGGCAATGTCCTGGCTCTTACAAAAATCAATACGGCGGAATCTGCCTTACAAGACCTCCCATTATAAGACTCCCTCCCACATAAGACCTACTTCTCTGAGACATTGCCCTTCTTTGCAAGTATTAAAATTACCTCCTTTTTAAGACCCCTCCCTTATAAGACCTTATTTGGGATGATTTTTGAAGGTCTTATAAGGGAGGTTCCTCTGTAAGACAAAGCGTACCAGTGTTAGAAATGTGCTCAGACATTGACATGGGGAGAACACAATAGGACATTTTCAATTTTAATAGGTCAATGTACTATGACCGGGGACATCACTGCATGTGTGTCAGTGTGTGTGTGCGTGTGTACGTATGCATGTGTGGGTGTACGTATGCATGTGTGTGTGTGTGTATTGTTGTTTTCAGCTGTTGTTGGTGGTTGGACCTAAGCAGTTACAGTGGAACCTCCCTTATAAGACCTTCAAAAATCATCCCAACTGCGGTCTAATAAGGGAGGGGTCTTGTAAGGGAGGTAATGTTAATACTTACCAAGAAGGGCAATGTCTCAGAGAAGCAGGTCTTATATGGGAGGGAGTCATAATGGGAGGTCTTATAAGGGAGGTTTTACTGTATATGCTATGCAACACCTGTACGATCAGTATTGGCGAATAACGGAAACTTGTGTGTGTGTGTTTCTTTTACGAAAAGTGGAGCAGAGAGAATGAATAAGGGGGGGGGGGGGGGCGGAATTGGGACATAGTTGTACTTCAACCCCCCCCCCCCCTCCCTCATGTTTACGACCCTCAATCTCAAAGTCTGCTTCTTTCAGTTTGACGAAAATAATCCTAGGCTGATCCTAACCCTATCCCTTTCCCGAGAAAGGCGGAATGTTGCTTCTCTGTGAAACATTTTCAATGCGAAAATTTGACGGGGTGTGGGAATACCGGAATACTTTTGTATCAATAGTTCCCCCACCTTCTGGAAGTTCTGTGCTTCTGGAATTTTGACCACAAAACTTACCGTAATCTGTCACCTCTCTGTGACTCTTGCCTTTTCCCTTTGCTTACTGCCATCTCCTGTCTTTCTGATTTATTGGCCCATTCTCCTTCCTTTAAAAAAAAAATCCAAATAATTTTTCTCCTTTGAGCTCCTCTGAAATCGGAATGTGTCGGCTGTGCGCAGCGGGGAGACCAGTGAAAACTGAAAACCGGAAGGCGCGTGTGTAGACTGGAAACGAGAGGGAAAAAAAGAAAGAAAAGGCTGCCACAATAATGGGCAGATGGTCGTGCATTCTACGTTTTGTACAGATCCCGCCCCCCCCCCCCCCCCCCCCCCCCCCTCCTTGCCTCGGATGCCTGTTTTTAAAAATTTTGACCTCCCAAAAAAATTTTGATTCAAAGTTCAATGGGAAAAAACTTTGGAATTATCACTTTACAAGCCTGGAATAAGCTTCAAATTGAGTATGATTTTGCATTTTCTTCAGCTTCAGGGGGGCGTTGCCCCCCGACCCCCCCCCCCCCCCCCAACAGGGGCTCTAGCTGCCTCTGTCAGGGGCCTGTGGTGCCCCTGCCTTTGGATTTTCTCCAGTTGCATCCATGTATATGGACTAATGGAGATTTTATTTTTGAGTGGGCTGTTGATGTGAATTTATTTAACGTGCTGACAGCCCTGACATGGCCTCTCTCTGTGTCTGTGTCTGTGTGTGTATGTATGGGTGTGTGTTGATACTTTGTAATTATTCATGTGTTGTGTCTTCATATATGGATAACTTTGTTTGTATTTTTTCATATTTTCTTGACATTTGTTAACTGTTGGCAAGATGAAAAGAAGCGTGTTTGATATGCTTATTCTTTTCCAACAATAAAAAAGATTCGTTCTTTCGTTCGTTAGTTGTCGACGGGGCTACAATTTTGATGTTAATCTTAAGATGTGAATTCAGACAGAACCAACTGCCCGTGACATCTTGTGACAGCCCAGATGTGACGGTCATCCACTATCTTTCTGCCTTACCGGTCCACTAACTCTCCTGCCTTTTGTGGTTTTTTTTTTACACGAAACACTTTGAAAAAAGATTTCCTCCAGCTGAAGTCGGACTTGCTGGGCGCTTAACTATTTCTTTAGTTAGGCGCGTAACGGCAGCATGACACATCTACGCTCATAATTGACAGGAAACTGTCTGAGCGATCGAAGAAGAATGATAATTACATTATGACCTTTTTGTGAGTCAGTGCAATGGGGGGAAGTGAGAGGGGGATGGGGGGGGGGGGGGGGGGGGGTGTGTGAGTGAGACGGGGGGGGGGGGGGGGGGGGGTAGGTGTGTATGGTGGGGGGGGGGGGGGGGGGGGGGGGGGGGGGGGGGGGAGTTGGTTAGAATGAATGACCGGTTGACCGTTCAAACAAATTGACCTCTCCTCTTCTTCTTCTCTTCAGGGCCCACGGTCAGTATGTTGACCATTCTGGCTCCTTTAGAGAAAAAAAAGACTGAAAAATTTCTTCCCCTTGGCTCCAGTCCATTTACTTTTTATTTGAGGAAGACAAGTGTGTGTGTGTGTGGAGGGGTGGTGGGTTGAAGGGGGTGGTCGTGTGGCCTGGGGGGGGGGGGACCAAAAAAACCCAGTTTTGCACTAATTTAGAAAGTTCAGTTCATCACTAACAATTTTCCCTGCCTTTTTTGCCCCCCCCCCCCTCTCTCTCTCTCTCTCTCTCTCTCTCTCTCTCTCTTCTCTCTCTCTCTCTCTCTCTCTCTCTCTCTTTCTCTCTCTCTCTCTCTCTTCTCTCTCTCTCTCTTCTTCCCTCCCTCTCTCTCTCTCTCTCTCTCTCTCTCTCTCCCTCTCTCTCTCTCTCTCTCTCTCTCTCTCTCTCTCTCTCTCTCCCCCCCCCCTCTCTTTCTCTCTTTTTAACACCACACACAGTGCATGTGAGGAACATTCTTTCCAGTAGGTCAGGACTGGGCAATCTAATTTCTTCCTCAGTCTTACTTTTTAGTCACCCCCTCATGTTTACGACCCTCAATCTAAAAAAATCTGCTCCTCTCGTTGGTTTTATGAAAATAGTTCTTACTAGGCTGATCCTAACCCTATCTCTTTCCCGAGAAGGGCAGAATGTTGCTTGTCATTCAAAAAAAAAAAAAAAAAAAAATTCAGTGCGAAATTTTTTGGGGAAGGGGTAAAGTACAATAGAGCATTTGCCACGCGCCGGTGACCTTGAATTTCACTGAGTTGAATTTAGAGAGTTGAATTAGAAAGGTCAGCGCAACTCGGGCAGAACGAGCTCGGGCAAATTAGTAGTCTAGCATAGTGAACGAACACTCGTGGCAAACGCCCTATTGATCCAAGTTCTGCTCCTTTGTGCTGTTAGTTACTGGTTTGAACACTTTAGTTGGGGCATGGGTGGATGCCTCGTGCCCTCATACGGGGAGCTGGACGACCCCACCATCTCCGCTAGTCTCTTCCCGTGGGGATACCGTGTGTGTGTACGTGCGTATATATGTGTGTGTGTGTACGTGCGTATATATGTGTGTGTGTGTTTTGTGAAAAAATAGTTCCCCCACCTTCTTGAAGTTCTGTGTTTGTAACTTCCTCTAATCTGCCACTCTCTTTGACTCTTGCCTTTTCCCTTTGCTTTCTATCATCTACTATCTCTTTCTGACCAACTGGCCCATTCCCCTGCCTTGTTTCAACATTTTGTTCCAACTAATGTTTCTCCTTTGAGCTCCTCCGAAATCGGAATGTGTCGTCTGTACACAGCAGGGAGACCGGTGAAAAACAGAAAACCGGACACATACGTACCTTACCCATTATGGGAACACAGAAGAAGAAAAAGAAGAACGCTTTTAGTGTTTTTCATAAAGATTGTGTCTTTTTCACACGAATTTTGATGATGAGTCCCGGAATTTGAAACCCTTTGGGAGAGATAGAAGACGTATCAAATGATGCAACGGAGGAGAAGTGGTGGATACTTGATAGGGGAGGGGAGGGGAGAATAGTAACAGTTCGTTTTGGTCTTTTTTGTTTTGCTGGCATGTGTCATGTTCGTGTTATGCCCCCGGTTTGAAATGACTAATAAACGTGGTGTGTTCAAGGAATTTTGGGTAAAGGTAAAGATGTGCCCCCCACCCCCACCCCCGCATTTCTCGGTTAATTCCATTTGTCCGTTTTTGCCTTTCTTACCAAACATAAAGCTGTATTTTATGAACCTTTTCAGCTAATTATCTTTTTGGAATAATAACCCTAACCCTATAAGACGGAAAAACGCAATGAACCACGACTGTGACAAATGCCGCGGTGTACTGCAGTACATGGGGGAGGGGTCCTATTAGATAATGGCCTTTACCATGACTGCAATTAATTATTGAACAAAGATAATTAGCTGAAGATGTTCATAAAATACAGCTTCACGTTTGGTAAGAAAGGCAAAAACGGAGAAATGGAATTAACCGAGAAATGTAGGTTTGAAGTTGTGGGCATTCTGTTCAGTGCGGGTATTTCGGGTGGTGTTCATATCTTTTTGTCTCTGTCTCTCTCCCTGTCTCGCTGTCTGTCTGTCTGTCTCTCTCTCTCTCTCTCTCTCTCTCTCTCTCTCTCTCTCTCTCTCTCTCTCTCTCTCTCTCTCTCTCTCCCCTCTCTCTCTCTCTCTCTCTCTCTCTCTCCTCTCCCTCTCCCCCTCCCCTCCCCCCCTCTCTCTCTGTACCCCCCCCCCCCCCCTCCCCCCCTCTCCCCCCCCCCCCCCCCCCCCCCCCTCTAATAGAAAGCAGCTGAAAGAAGAGTACAAATATTTCTTCACACATCATAATACTTATAATTATTTTATTACGTCCCAAGTATATGTCACATCTTTCTTTCTCCAGTCTTTCAAAACCTCTCTAAAGACGCATCTGTTTGAAACATCCTATCACTTACAGCTTGCCGTGATAATGTTGACTTTGATCGCATGTGCGCACACGCGTGCGCATGTGTGTGTGCGTGCGTGCATGCGTGCGTACGTGCGTGCGTGTTGACATTGAAAATACAATATTTTATTCTGTACATCTGTGCTTATGCTATTCAATGTATTTTTAGTCCTTATATACAATGTTCATCGTGTATGTGTATTCATGTGTATGCGTATGTGTATGCGCATCCATTGCATTTTAGTGGTTTTTTTTTATATTGATGTAAAGCGCTCTGAGCTCCCTGCAAAAGGGAGTAGAGCGCTGTACTACAAGTGTCTTTAATTATTATTATTATTATTATTATTATTATCTGTGCTATGGGGCTCCCCCTAAACAATATTAATTCATTCCATGTCATTATGCAAATGAGGGCGTGGGCCCCAGCATATGCTTAACCCTTTCACCGCCAGCTATAGTTCAGCCAGAAATGTCCATTAAATTTTAAATGTCCATTAGATTCTTCTGTGACATCTAATATAAGGTATATCCTTACTTCCCAAGCCTAAGACAATAGGGTCATTGCATAATAGACCCCAATTTGATGCCTTCTAGTGACATGGGTGTTAAATCACTGTGGTGCTAAAACGACTTTGGCAGTGAAAGGGTTAAATCCGGACGGTCCTCTTCATAATAGTAGGCTGGCTGTCTGTTTGACCTTGGGCGTGCCCGTTTCCCCACGTATGGGCTGGGCTTAAATAGAGGTCCTAAGTACACGTTGCTATGTTTCGCTCTTTTCCCCACGAAAGCACAGTGATAGGCAAGTAACTATAGATTATCACTATATAGTATAGAGTTGCCATGGGGAAATATTGAAAACGAACAGCGTGCTTTTCGAACCTTAATCCGTTGTAGTATCAGAAGAAAGACCCACTTTGTTTGTTTGCTAACATTGCTCGTTACCATGTCACGAACTAGCTTGTTGGATTTTTTGGGGATAAAGTGTAACATGTTTTAGCGTTACATTGGTCAGTCGGCCGTGTGAAACACTCGCAAAAGGAGAGACCATACATAAATTGACAGTGGATGTAGTAATAATGGGAGTTCGCTTCAGTTATCAGTGGCTGCCTGCGTGTGTTTTGAAACTTGTGGTATTATTTATTATTCCTGGGGCGCAAGCTTGCGTGTCTGGTTGTTTTTTTGGGTGTGTTTTTCTTCTTGCAAGATTGGGGAATGAAAATGTCTTAGTTTGAGCTTAAAGTTTGGGCAGAGAGCAAAATGCCTTGCTTGTGTAGTGTTGGGGTCTACCCTGTTGGCATCCATCGGTGTCCATCGTGTGTTCTACCGAGGACCCAGCATGTTTGACAATCGTGTGACAGGTAGCACACGCCTTGTTGCTTTTGACTTGCTGACAGGTTATGCACACAAGCAGGTCTGCTTCTTTTGGTCTCCCTCCCTCCTCCTCCCTCCCTCCCTCAAGACCCAAACAACATGGGCGACAGCGGACCAAATGCGTACACAACGCACAGCCAGTCGGTGTGAATGACACGGGTGTGACAGCAGGTGTGAGAAAAACACAGAATGAAGCAAAACAGATGCTTTGTATTACCCAGGGCACGAGATGTACACCGACCCTAATGTGCATGAATCGGCTGAAATCGAGAACCGTTAAAAGAATGTTTTTATTTAAAATTTCGCACCAGTAAAGAAATGCTTGCACAGGGACTTAATTCCAAAGTCAATGACTTAATAGTTATGAGGTTCGCCTTCTGATTCTAAGACTTTCTACTAAAGTATTTTACTTGTGTGTGTGGTGGTTTTTTGGTTGTTTTTTTACATGGCCATTTTATGCATTAGACTACTCGCTCAACTGCATACACGTTGTTGTATATTCATTCAGCAAGGCATCTAATTCTGATTTCGATCCGCTGTTAACCAGCTGTATTGTAGGACTCTCTCTCTCTCTCTCTCTCTCTCTCTCTCTCTCTCTCTCTCTCTCTCTCTCCCTCCCTCCCTCTCCTCTCCCCCTCTCCTCCCTCCATGGGGTTGCAAAGATGGAGGGGGGTATGTCCAACTGGGGCAAAGAGTGGAGGGGGTAGTAAACGTGTGTAAAGAGAGAGAGAGAGAGAGTAGAGTGTGGAGAGAAGAGAGAGAGAGAGAGAGAGAGAGAGAGAGAGAGAGAGAGAGAGAGAGAGAGAGAGAGAGAGAGTGTGTAAATGAATGAATGAATATTGAACGAATGAATGTTTTATTGTGTTAGGCGCTTTGTGGCCCCTTCAACAAGGGGGAGGGTGTAATCACAGAATCAAACGATTCGAAACGAACTGATCAATACAATTTTCATCGTGACATGGATGCCAGATCACGGAAAGAGAGAGAGAGAGAGAGAGAGAGAGAGAGAGAGAGAAGAGAGAGAGAGAGAGGAGAGAGAGAGAGAGAGAGAGAGAGTGGTATATTGTGTTACTTCGGCCCATTCACAAGGGGGAGGGGGTGGGGGCTAAGGTAACCGATATTCACAAAATCATACGATTCGAAACGAACTGATCAATGCAATTTCCATCGTGACATGGATGCCAGAGAGAGAGAGAGAGAGAGAGAGAGAGAGAGAGAGTAAATGCATGAATGAATGTCTTAATGTGTTAGGCGCTTTGTGGCCCCTTCACAATGGGAAGGGTGGAACCGATACTCACAGAATCAAACGATTCGAAACGACCAGGGTTCACGTTGAGATAGCATGAGACTTAGCATGATGCTAACTTAGAAGCTCTTCCAAAAGTCCTATTAAATCCTATAGGACATTGGAAGAGCTTCTAAGTTAGCATCATACTAAGTCTCATGCTATCTCAACATGAATACAGGCCCTGATCAATACAATTTCCATCATAACATGGATGCCAGATCACGGAGAGAAAGAAAGAGAGAGAGAGAGAGGGGAGGAGAAGAAAAAGGAGTGGGTGGGTGGGTGGGGTGTACAATTGGAGAAGGTTGAGAGTGGGGGTGCAGAATGACTGTACCCAGGTTGACAGACAGTTATAGACGGTTTGAAGGTCTAAAGTGCTGTGTGTGTGTGTGTGTGTGTGTGTGTGTGTGTGTGTGTGTGTGTGTGTGTGTGTGTGTGTGTGTGTGTACATGTGTGTACGTGTGTGTGTGTGTGTGTGTGTGCATAATTATTGTGCGTGGACAGTCGGGTTTTTTGGTATGACACTGAGGAGGAAAGAAAGACAAGAGCCAGTTTATAGGGAGTTTCAGTGACCTTTACATGAGTGCAACATTTCCTGGTATACACTGCTTTCCTGGTTTTCAATTTTACCAGAAAAGGAAGTTCCTTTTTTTTTTTAAATTTGTCAAAAGATCTTGTGTGTCGACTGTATTTTTCAAACACTTTAAAATAAGCATTTGTATAAATTGTGGAAAAAGCAAACTAAAATACCTTCATAAATCAATTTTTGCTTCAGCTGCAGGGGGACATTACCCCTGGACCCCGGCCTTTCAGGCTTTTTAATTTTGTGTAGTTGCACCCTTGCCTTTATCCTATGGTGTATAGAGGTTGTTGAAGTGTATAAGCCTCGATAATTGCTAAGCTTTTTTTGTTTGTTCCAAAATTCTCCGACTAGGACTATCTATTTTCTCTCACTTATACATATATATACATTCTGCGTGCGCGCTTGTTCGCGCACACAAACACACACTTGCATGCGCACGCACAAATAGACGCTCGCATGCGTGTGTGCTCACGCTTACTCATGCGATGCATACTCACACTCGAAGTTAACACACACGCATCCTCGCATGCACGCACTCACTCGCATACATACACACACACACACACACACACACACACACACACACACACACAAGCAAACATGTATGTGTGCACACGTGCACAAACACATGCATGCGCATGCTCACATGCACGCACTCATACGCACACAACACGCACGCATACCGCTCACACTCAAAGTTAATACACACACTTCCTTGCACGCACGCACGCACGCACACGCACGCACTCGCATACAGTGACACACACATACACGTGCGAGTGCGCACGTACACACACACGCACGCACGCGCACGCACACACACACACACACACACACGCGCGCGCGCGCGCGCGCGCGCGCGCGCGCGCGCGCGCGCACGCGCACACACACACACATGCTCACACGCACATACTGACATACAGCGACACACCCATACACGCGCGCGTACGCGTACGGCAAATTACAGGGGAAACCGTTTCCTTTAATCCTAGTTTGACAGAGATGTCAGTGTGAGAGTCGTGCAACGCACTGTGTAGCAGCGTGGGATTGGTATGTTTTTCCTGTGGTAGCCTTGTATTGTCAAGAGATGGATAGAGTTACGGAACAGGTCCGCGATCCTGTTTGGCCATCCATTTTGTGATGGTGCTTGAGAAAACGTAACATTATGTCGCTCAGCATATATTGAAAAATTAAAAAATGTTTAAAAAAACCACCCATTACTAATACAGTGGAACTTCCCTTATATGACCTTCAAAAATCATCCAAAATGAGGTCTTATAAGGGAGGGGTCTTGTAAGGGAGGTAATTTTAATGCTTACAAAGAAGGGCAATGTTTCAGAGAAGTAGGTCTTATACGGGAGGGAGTCTTATAATGGGAGGTCTTATAAGGGAGGTTCCACTGTATCACATTTTTGTGTAAGGCATACTTCACACCTTTACTTTTCTACCAATATACAAATCTAGACTGACGATCTTGTGTTTTGGTCACCCCCCTCATGCAGACCTGTTTACTCTACTCTTTTCGAGTAGTATTCTACTCAATGTGGACCTCTACTGCTCTTCAAAATTGAAAATAATGCTTTAATTACTCGTTTTCAGTGAACATTGTTTGATGGTTTAAAGAATAAAACTGCACACTTTACACCAAAACTACTCATTTTAGCTATCCAGACTTCTCAATACTCGTGTAGGTGGTAAACAGGTCTGCTCATGTTCACGGCCCTCAATCTTTTTGGTGTTGTTGTTGTTGTCGTACCCTGGCTGAAAGACTCAAGGGATCATCCCAACAACAGCAAAAACACTTAGGTCTGGTTTTCTCAGGGAACATCACTTTTTTTTTTATAATATAAGGGGGGTGATTAGGGTCTGTTTTATTATACAGTCTAGCAGTTTTTTTTTTTTTACAGCGTTGGTTAATGTGGGGGTCTGGTCTCGCCCGTTTTTGTTTTGTTTCTTCTTCTTCTTCTTTTCAAGGCAACAGTGACTTTTTAACTTTGTCTGGCTTGGCTTGGCTTGGCTTGGCTTGGCTTGGCCAGTTTTGTGGCAGTGGTATTTTCATGGCGTTGTTGTTTCGTGTGTGGTTGTGTGGGAAAAGGTGCTGATGGTGCGATTAGTATTTTGGGGATTTTTGTTGTTGTTGTTGCGTAATTATCGTCACTAGTGTGTGTGCGAAAAAAGAAGAAGAAAGGACTGATGTTGGGTTTTTTGTTTTTGGTATGTGAAGGAAAAAAAAGGTGTAATTTTGTTGGGTTTTTTTTTTCATGAAGCTAAAACTGTCACCACCCTTGTGTGTGTTGTCCATTTTTCAGTGTTTAGCAAAGTGTTAGATATTATTGTTGACGTTAGGAGAAAAACACCAACACAACAACAACAAATGTTGAAAACTAAATATACAGAATCACCATCAATTGCATGTATTTTGTGTGTGTGTGTGTGCTCCTTTTTGTATGGGCAGTATAAGAAATATTTATGTTAATTTTTTTTTAAAAACTGGACTGAACAATAATTTGGGAGTAAAGCACACTCACAAAGCAGTCTTCTGGGTTTTTTTTTTAAACCTTTGAGGATATTTTTGGATCACGCTTAAGAAAAGAATGTTGATGGCAACACGTGGAACGAAAATGGAGTTTTACGTCCTCTTGGTCTGAATCAGACACATATGGGACATTTGTAAATACAAATATGGTGGGAACAATACTGGAGGCAATGCCCGGAGGCAGTACGAAATCAGTAAAGTCCCGATTTTTTAAAAATTAACACTGATAGGTGTAGCGGTGATCACGCCTCGGTTAAACCTCATCGGCTATGGCATCGCCACAAGTATTGAACTAATGTTGAGCTTAAATTGATGGCAACACGTGTTCACAAATCAAGGTTTTGTTCGTTTTTTCTTCTTCTATTTTTCTTCCTTTCTCCCACCCCCACCCCCAGCTTTGGAGCATTTGTTGTCTTCATTTCGTGTTTTGACCTTTTCTTCAAAGTATCAGTGAGGCATATTCTTGCGCTAATTTTGTGTGTGGATAATACTGAAAGGGCCAGCACATACGTCAGCTAGAATCGTACGACTGCACGATACGGTTCGATCACGAGATCTCGAAGCGCGAATCACGGTTGTTCTTGGAGACCACGTGATCGAGTCGTATCGTACAGTCGTGCGGTTTTAGCTGACGTGTGGCCGGCCCTTAAGAGATGGTGTCTGGCTGGGAAGACGAACGATCTCCCTTGGACGTTTGGCAGGGCCATAAAACAGCCTGATATGATTGGACACCCTTCACCTCCCAGCCCCCTCAACCAACCACCCCCACCCCCAGCCCCCACGATTTTCCCTTTAACTAACCGTTGAAGAGATTTTTTCCCCCTATCATTTATTTTGTTATTCATAGCCCCCCCCCCCCCTCTCTCTCTCTCTCTCTCTCTCTCTCTCTCTCTCTCTCTCTCTCTCTCTCTCTCTCACACACACACACACACACACACACACACACACACACACACACACACACACACACACACACACACACACACACACACACACACACACACACACACACACACACAGGCACAGAGAGAGAGAGAGAGAGAGTCTCAGCAGATTAAAATGTTGTTTGTTTGTCGTTGTCTCTCTCTCTCTCTCTCTCTCTCTCTCTCTCTCTCTCTCTCTCTCTCTCTCTCTCTCTCTCTCTCTCTCTCTCTCTCTCTCTCTCTCTCTCTCTCTCTCTCTCTCATTCATTCATCAATTAGGCCTATGTGACTGACCATTTCTAAAGGCGATCTCTCTCTCTCTCTCTCTCTCTCATCTCTCTCTCTCTCCTCTCTCTCTCTCTCTCTCTCATCTCTCTCTCTCTCTCTCTCTCTCTCTCTGTCTCTCTCTCCTTTCTCTCTCTCTCTCTCTCTCTCTCTCTCTCTCTCTCTCTCTCTCTCTCTGTCTCTCTCTGTCTCTCTCTCTGTCTCTCTCTCTCTCTCTCTCTCTCTCTCTCTCTCTCTCTCTCTCTCTCTCTCTTCTCTCTCTCTCTCTCTCTCATTTAGACATGATAGCACACACTCTTGTGGTAGTCTTCAGGTATAAAGTAGGTTAATTAATGGATGTATCTTTCAGTTATAAGTCTTCAGGTATAAAGTAGGTTAATTAATGGATGTATCTTTCAGTTATAAGTCTTCAGGTATAAAGTAGGTTAATTAATGGATGTATCTTTCAATTCAGTTATAAGTCCTCAGGTATAAAGTAGGTTAATTAATGGATGTATCCTTCAGTTTCATGCACTATGATGATTGGGAGAAAATAAATGTGATTGGACTTGGAGCTAAGATGTGCAAAGAACAGATGAGATGGAGTGAAGTAAGAGGGGTCGTGTGGGGTAGTGGGGGTCCGACGCTAGTTTACTAGTGTGTGCCTGCGTGCGTGTGTGCGTGTGCGTGCGTGAGTGTGTGTGTGTGTGTGTGTGTGTGTGTGTGTGTGTGTGTGTGTGTGTGTGTGTTAGATTTGTCTGTCGTGTGTGTGCATGCGCGTGCGCGCGTGTGTGTGTGTGTTTTAGATTTGTCTGTCTGTAGTGTGTGTGTGTGTGTGTGTGTGTGTGTGTGTGTGTGTGTGTGTGTGTGTTAGATTTGTGTGTCTGTAGTGTGTGTGTGTGTGTGTGTATGATTTGTCTGTCTGTAGTGTGTGTGTGTGTGATGGGGGGGGGGGGGGGGGGGGGGCTATCTATCTGCAACGTGTCATCTCCGCTTTACAGCATTACGCAGGGTTAGCAGCTACAGACAATGAAGTATTGCTGTAGTGACCTTTCTCTGGGGTCAGTCAGCCGCTAGCTCACTACGATGTAGCGTCTAGCTTTAACCCTTTCGCCGCCAGCCATTTTTCATTAAAAAAAACCCCAAAAAACCCCTATTAAGCTCTGGGTAGGAAAAAAAATCTGCAATATTGGGGTTTCCTCTGTGACATGTATAACATTAGGCCTATCCTTACCCCCAAAATTACGAAAACAGGGTATTCGGATAACAGGCCCTGATTTGATGCCTTCTAGATGTGCCCCCCCCCCCTTACATTTCTCGGCTCTCCACGCATTTTCACACTTGCCTTTCTTACCAAACACTAAGCTGTATTTTATTAACCTTTTCAGCTAATTATCTTTGTTGAATAATTAATCGCAGTCATGATAAAGGCCATTATCTAATAGCACCCCCCCCCCCCCTATGCTATATCCCTGTGACCCCCCCCCCCCCCCCCACACACACACACACACACGCACACACACACACACAACTTTTGCGTTACTCCCCCCCCATGTAGTGCAGTACACACAACAGCCTCGGAGCATTTGTCACAGTCCTGGTTCATTGTTCCGTCTTGCCTTTATCTTCTACTATTATTGAATGCATGTGTTTAAATATGTGAATGGATGAAAATTAGTGTTAAATATATCAAACGATAGAGGATGAAGTACTCAATCTGCAGTAAGAAAGGCAAGACTGAAAAAAAAGTGGAAACAACCGAGAAATGGAGGAGGAGGGGAGGGGGGCGCATCATCTTTACCTTTACCATTAATTTTAATGCGAACATTCGCGATGAAAGGGTTAAATCCGTTCAACCTCTATTACCCACCCCCCCCCCCCCTTTCTCTCTTCTTTCCATTCTCTATGCCACCCTCCCTCACCCCCCCGCCGCTTTTTTTTAGTCCCCGAGCCGAAGGTTCGGGGAGCTATTGTTTTTGTCTGTCCGTCCGTCCGTCCGTCCGGCGTGCCTCCGTCCGTCCGGCTATTCGTCCGTTTTTCTCAAAAACTATTCAGTCTATCATCATCAAATTTGGTATACTAGTTTGCCAAGATGCAAGCTATCCACTGATATATTCAGTTTTACATTAAGGTCAAGGTCGCGCCAGTTACGGGTTCAAACCCCGAAACCCATAATCGCTAATATCTCGCGATTTTTTGCACGTATTTTAATGCAGTTTTTTTCACAACATTTCTTGATGAATGGTCTATAACCCAGTTGTCATGAATTTTTCTGTGCGCGCGTGTGCGCATGATCGCGCGCGCTCAAATCACGGGTCCGAACCCCAAGGCTGTATATATATAAAAAAAAAACTATTCAGTTACGTGCTGTTTTGATGCGTTTTTATGTCGTTACGTGCTGTTTTGATGCGTTTTGATGTATGTGTACAGCCGACACATTCCGATTTCGGAGTAGCTCGGCGATGCTGCGAGGGGACTTTGCAGCCGCTCGGTGTTGCACTTGTTTCTTCTTTCCCCCCTCGTGGTACAGGGAGATAGGTAATTAGGCTTCTGTTCGTCCCAGGGGACTGATAATAAATCCACCAGCTTAACCTGACTTTGTTCTCCATCTATCTGTCTGTAGGTCATTTTGTTGTATGTACGCACGTACATAGCAGTCATTGCTTCTGTAGATTATTGAAATGTCACGTCCGCCAAGGTGGTTCAGAATTTTTTTGGACGGTGCTGACTTAAATTAAAGGTGTTTCTTAGTGCTGGTTTGATTCATCGGTTTTTACCCAGTTCTGAATGGATTTGAATTTTTTTTAAAAATATAATAAAAGGATAAGGTATCTATGATCACAAAAGAACCATCTATTACGTTTTAAAGATAGCCGAACTAATAATATTATTTTTAAAAAAATTCTAACAGAGTAACAAAGTTTTGGAATACTCTTCCTGCACATATTAAACGAGCACAGAATCTAACACAATTCAAAAACCTCCCTGATAAATACACCAACATCTCAAAACTGCAATATGAGCATGATTAAAAGGCAGATTTGCCAAAAACTAAATATAAAAACCTCTCAGCTGTGAACAAGTTCAAACAAAAATGAAAGGACAGTGAAGAGGCCGTGAGGCCTAATGTCCTAACTACCTGACCTGACCTGGAGTTAGCTTTTTAAAAAAAATATATTATTGAAATTTGAATGTTATTTGAATGCAAGAATGTTATGTGTGTGTGTGTGTGTGTGTGTTTAAAATTGAACGATTTGAGCATTCCTCGTTGGTGTGCTCTGTGAGCGGACGTGGAAATCAAAGTGTGAAGGTGAAAGAGCTTTGACTTTGTGTGTAGTGTCAGTTTATGAAGAAGTGACTCTATTATCCAAGGTCAAAATTAATGGAAAACATTGTTGCGCATTAAAAATAATGTAGAAAGTCGTGGGATATATTATAATCTAATTGATTCTTATAAGAGTAAAGATACAGTAAAAACCAAAATCGCTGTACTCAAAATTGAAGGGACAGAAATGTTATTTTGAGAGAGCCAATATTTTGAGTTAAAAAACCGTTTTCAACATAGAGATTATTATACTGGGACCCAAAAATTATTGTGAGTTATCCAGTGTTTCTGAGTTATCCGGTTTTGAGTTATGAGCTCTCCACTGTAGTATGAATGAATAGATCCGCTTTGGGAAAACCCCAATGCTCTTGGGTTACCTAGATGATAATAATACGTTTCTTGTGGGACACACTGAACAACGACAGGCTGTTGTTAATTTAGTGTTGGCCGGGCTTCTTCTTCTTCTGCGTTCCCAGGCCATATGGCCACAATGGGTAAGGTACGTTATGTGTCCGGTTTTCAGTTTTTCACTGGTCTCCCCGCTGCGTACAGCCGACACATTCCGATTTCGGAAGGACGGAGGAGCTCAAAGGAGACAAAATATTTGGAAGCTGTTTTTTGAAAAAAGGCAGGAGAATGGGCCAACAAGTCAGAAAGATAGTAGATAATAGAAAGCAAAGGGAAAAGGCAGAGTCAAAGAGAGTGGCAGATTAGAGGAACGTTACAAGCACAGAATTTCCAGAAGGTGGGGGAACTATTTTTACGAAAGACCCCCCCCGGTATCCCCACGAGGAGGGCCATGCTTCATTGCTTAGCGGCCCTGCTCATTTTGATCAGTAGAATGTTGTTGTTGTTGTACCCTGGCTTAAAGACTCCAGGGATCATCCTAAGCAGCCAAAGCTCTTGAACATTATGGTACAAATGCACCTGAGCTAGGGATGAGGACATTACGTGTGTGACCGTTTTTTAATTACCCCGCCACGTGGGCAGCCACACCCAGAGAAGATCAATGGAATAACCGACGGTTTGGTGACAGCCAGACTTAACTGTGAAAAGGTCTCTGTATACGTGAGCATTTTTCACTCTTTTCCCATGGCAACACAGTAATATTATGCAAGTTTTATGACTGTGTCGCCATGGGGAAAGAGTGCAGAATGTTCACGTGTACAGACAGAGAGACCTTTGACAGTCACAGGGGTGGTTCAAAGGATCGTGAATGTTGGGAACTCGCTGATCGAAGCCTGTTTGATTTTGGAGATTCTTTGAAGTTGGTGTCAATATTCTTGTTAACGTAGTCGAGTTCGTATGTAGGTAAACGGGGTACAGGTTTCGTGGCTTTGCATAATAGTTTTGTCTATCAAGCGCGTGTGTGTGTGTGTGTGTGTGTGTGTGTGTGTGTATTATTCAATTTAACATATCTTCACATACAGTGGAATCCTGATAACTCAAAAAACGGGTAACTCAAAAACACTGGATAACTCACAATAAGTTTTGGGTTCCAGTTAAATAATCTTTATGTTGAAAAGTCTTTTTATTTCAAAATATTGGCTATCTCAAAATAAAATGTCAGTCCCTTGAATATTTTTTTACTGTATGTGATTTTAGACGAGAGGGAAAAGGAAGAGAAGAGGAGAGAGATAGGGGAGGGGGGAGGGGGAGGGAGAAGAAGAAGAAGAGGAGAGAGAAGAAAAAAACCGTAATAAAAATGTATAACCTATAACAAAACTAACTTAATATACATGTTAAAAATCAGATCATGTGTGTGTGTGTGTGTGTGTGTGTGTGTGTGTGTGTGTGTGTGTATGTGTGTATGTTATGTGTGTGTGTGTGTGTGTGTGTGTGTGTGAGAGAGAGAGAGAGAGAGAGAGACGAGATGAGACGAGAGAGAGAGAGAGAGAGAGCGTGTGTGTGTGTGTGTGTGTGTGTGTGGTGTGTGTGTGTGTGACATGTGTGTGTGTGTGAGAGAGAGAGAGAGGAGAGAGAGAGTGTGTGTGTGTTGTGTGTGTGTGTGTGTGTGTGTGTGTGTGTGTGTGTGTATGTTATGTGTGTGTGTGTGTGAGAGAGAGAGAGAGAGAGAGAGAGAGAGACAGTGTGGTGTGTGTGTGTGTGTGTGTGTGTGTGTGTGTGTGTGTGTGTGTGTGTGTGTGTGTGTGTGTATGTATGTGTGTGTGTGTATGTTGTGTGTGTGTGAGAGAGAGAGAGAGAGAGAGAGAGAGAGAGTGTGTGTGTGTGTGTGTGTGTGTTGAGGGATGGGGAGTAGGAGTATGGTTGTATTAACATTGGTCGATAAACAGACGGCCTGTGATATACACATGTATGTGTACCACTACCCTTGAAGATGAAGGATTGGATACGTTTTATTGTGATTTAGTTTGGGTCCACAGATGGTCGCCGTTTCTTTACCCACAGCATTTAATTAACCGATAATCCTTTAATTTGGCTGCTAATGAGTGATTAATTAAAGAGATCCTTGAGCCTCCCTCCACCACAGCTGCCCTGTGTGGGACGGTGGCTCTATTCTCGAGGGCTGTGACAATCAAAGCTTTACTTTGTGACGACTTTAAATGTTTGTCAAATCATAGATTGTGTAGAATCTATGGTCAAATCAAGTAAATTACTCAATGGCTACTACTAAGAAGTAGAAAAGCTAACGTTAGAGGAAAGAAGGTGGTTAGTAAAGTGCATTTGGTACTAGTTGGTATATCCTAGTCGTTGAGACTTATCTCTGTTTAAAATCGGGATGCTCCCACCTGGAGAACGCGTCACCGTAATTGCAGCACCACCCAAAGGTTGTTGAGGGGGGTGGGGGTCAAAATTCCTGTCAAGCCAGTTTCCGAGTGTACAACTTGTTTGTTTTTTAAGAGACTGGAGTCATTGTAGACATGAAAGAACAGAGGGCCAACGAAGGGGGAAACAAGAAGAACAAGTGCAACGGCGAGCGGTAGCAAAGTCCCCTCGCAGCATCGCCGAGCTAGTCGGAAATCGGAATGTGTCGGCTGTGCACATACATACAAACGCATAAAAACAGCACGTAACTACATAAAAACGCATCAAAACAGCACGTAACTGAATAGTTTTTTTTATATATAGCCTTGGGGTTCGGACCCGTGATTTGAGCGCGCGCGATCATGCGCACACGCGCGCACAGATAAATTCATGACACCTGTGTTATAGACCATTCATAAAGAAATGTTGTGGAAAAAAACTGCATTAAAATACATGCAAAACTTCGCGAGATATTAGCGATTATGTGTTTCGGGGTTTGAACCCCGTAACTGGCGCGACCTTGACCTTAATGTAAAACTAAATACATCAGTGGATAGCTTGCATCTTGGCGAACTAGTATACCAAATTTGATGATGATAGACTGAATAGTTTTTGAGAAAAAAAAAAAACGGATTTTTTGAATCGCAATGAATAGCCGGACGGAGGCACGCCGGACGGACGGACGGATACCGGACGGACGGATCAGAGAAAAAACAATAGCTCCCCGAACCTTCGGCTCGGGGACTAATGAAGAAGAAGAAAGAAGAAAAAAAGAAACGGGGAGAAAAAAAAACAACAACCACTCACTAACATCAAGAAGGGAGTCGTTTTGTCTGTCTGCCGCTTCAGCAAATAAATTAGTTTAAAGGAACCCTGATTAGTGTCTCTCTTTTTTTTCCTTTAAAAAACCAGAGGTGGGTCTTTAAAAAAACGAAAAAAAAAATGACTTTGACAGTTTCAGCTGGTAGACATTGAATTAAAAAACACCAGAAAAAAGACCAACATGGATGGGGAGGGGGTGGGGGGGGGGGGGGGGTGAAGGAAAAACAAAGACTAGTGAAAGTCCGTGAAAAAAAGGCGAACAGAAGGAAGGAAGGGAAGGAAGTCAGTTCATCCATCCCCCGTCCGCCTGCCATGCCTGCCGTTTTTGGCCCGATACGAGTGAAGAGAAGAGAGAGAGAGAGAGGGGGGGGGGGGGGAGGGGGGGGGGGGGGACGCCGACAACGATCGATGATTATGGACTGAGGGGAGAGAGTAAGGATAGAGAGAAACAGGGGTAGGAGGGTGGGGGACAGGACAGGCCGACCACCTAGAGCCTAGAGCCACCCTGCGGAGACCATTCACACACTACAACAACACAAAACGTCCAGAGAGAGAAACAGAGAAAGAGGGCTGCACAGAGAGAAAATACTAGGCTAGGGGGGGAAAAAACCCCAAAACCTCGGCACTGCACTTCTGCTACATTCTTCTTGGACCACTCTTTTGTTCCGGGGGGCTAGGTTTGAAACTTTTGAGACCTTGAAGAAATAAACGCAGCAACACCGTTGTAAAAGATAAGAAAATGTGTCGTGTGGGTTTAAAACCCCCCACCTTTTTACGAGCTAAATACGTTGAGCCACAAAACGTGTGAATATCTCCGTTATTCGGGGTTAGATGTGATAAACGTGGTTAAGATTGCATCAGTTTTTGTTTTAGTGTGTGTGTGTGTGTGTTGTCTGGGTGCTACACGCGTGGTTCGAAGCTGAACGGGTGGTGACTGCCCTTGTTAGATGACCCTATAGCTGTTGACGGGGCTTTAAACAACTGACTTCTTGAGTCTTCGTTCTCTTCTTCTGCGGCGTTCACCGGGCCCATAAGGCCATAATGGGTAAGGTACGTATGTGTCCGGTTTTCAGTTTTCACTGGTCTCCCCGCTGCATTCAGCCGTCACATTTCGATTTCGGAGTACTAACTTGCATCTCTCTCTCTCTCTCTCTCTCTCTCTCTCTCTCTCTCTCTCTCGAGCTCCCTCTCTCTCTCTTTCTCTCTCCCCCCCCCCCCCCCCAACAAGCTGGAATGGAACTAGAATATCTCCCCCCCCCTCTCTCTCCCCCCTCTCTCTCTCTCTCTCTCTCTCTCTCTCTCCCCTCCCCCCCCCCCCCCAAACAAGCTGGAATGGAACTAGAATATATCCTCCCTCTCTCTCTCTCTCTCTCTCTCTCTCTCTCTCTCTCTCTCTCTCTCTCTCTCTCTCTCCTCCCCCCCCCCCCCCCAAACAAGCTGGAATGGAACTAGAATATCCTCTCTCTCTCTCTCTCTCTCTCTCTCTCTCTCTCTCTCTCTCTCTCTCTCTCTCTCTCTCTCCCTCCCCTCCCCTCCCCCCTCCCCCTCTCCCTCCCCCCCCACCCCAACCCCCACAAACTGGAATGGAATCTCCATCCCAGAGCCACTGTTTACTAAGTTCTCCCAAAGATCGTTTTACTTTTAGTTAGTAAACAAAATGAAACTATCTTCGGTTCACATATCCAAAATACGTGTAGGATTTATACCACCATCTATAGGAAATAACCGTTACAACCCACCCCCACCCCTTTCATTCCCACCCCTTACTACTCCACCCATAAAACCATAAAAACTCAGTGTAGCGAGAGAGACCGCATTTCTGGAGTTTTAAAGCGAGAACAAAAAAGAGAGATAGAGGGGACCTTTTGGTAAAAAAAGAAAAGAAAAACAAGTGCGGCTGCAAAGTCCCCTCGCAGCATCGCCGAGCTACCCCAAAATCGGAATGTGTCGGCTGTACACATACATAAAAACGCATCAAAACAGCACGTAACTACATAAAAAAACCGCATCAAAACAGCACGTAACTGAATAGTTTTTTTATGTATAGCCTTGGGGTTCGGACCCGTGATTTGAGCGCGCGCGATCATGCGCACACGAGCGCACAGAAAAATTCATGACAACTGTGTTATAGACCATTCATCAAGAAATGTTGTGAAAAAACTGCATTGAAATACATGCAAGACTTCGCGAGATATTAGCGATTATGTGTTTGGGGGTTTGAACCCCGTATTTGGCGCGACCTTGACCTTAATGCAAAACTAAATACATCAGTGGATAGCTTGCATCTTGGCAAACTAGTATACCAAATTTGATAATAATAGACTGAATAGTTTTTGAGAAAAACGGATGAATAGCCGGACGGACGGAAGGACGGAGGCACGGACGGACCAGACAGAAACAATAGTTCCCCGAAGCTTCGGCTCGGGGACTAAAAGCCCCGTGAATCAAGATAAAACAGGCTTTGACTGACCTTGGGCCATCAAAAAGACAGTCAGTGGATACAAATCTGTGTGTAGGGGAGACTGGGCAAAAAGGGACCAGGTTGGACCTAGTGGTTTTGTCATTAGCTTCATCTACCTATCTGTAGATCAGATGGGAGTGATTGTGACCAGTAGAAAACAAATCAAAAATGGAC
>CM065702.1:50130081-50142581 GCA_017654935.2 Phymorhynchus buccinoides | reverse complement strand
GTTTTGCATGGATAACCCAACTTAGTAACCAGTGGAGTGCAGTTGGTAAGCTAAGGGTGGACTGGAGGGAATGAAAGGACATCCTTTTGTATCATGAAACGTGATGCGTTCTCTTTGTCTCCCTCTTTCTGTCTTTGTCTCTCTTTCTGTCTTTGTGTGTCTCTCGCATTCTCTCTCTCTCTCGGTCTCTCTCTCTCTCTCTCTCTCTCTCTCTCTCTCTCTCTCTCTCTCTCTCTCTCTCTCTCTCTCTCTCTCTCTCTCTCTCTCCCTCTCTCTCTCTCTCTCTCTCTCTCCCCTCTCTCTCTACCCCCCTCTCATATATTAATTTGTATGTTTAATCTGTATTCTTGTTCTATATTGCGCCCCCCCCCCCCCCCCCCCCCCTCCGATTTTTGAAATGTATTTTGATGTAAAATGTTAACTCACGATATGGGCCAAGGCCTGAATCATTAAACCATTCGCATTCTCTCTCTCTCTCTCTCTCTCTCTCTCTCTCTCTCTCTCTCTCTCTCTCTCTCTCTCTCTCTCTCTCTCTCTCTCTCTCTCTCTCTCTCTCTCTCTCTCTCTCTCTCCCCCTCTCTGTCTCACTATTCCCCCCTCTCTCTCTTTGTCTCTCTCTCTCTATGATGGGCTATAGCCTTTAAATGATTAAACCATCTTGCATCTCTCACTTTCTCTCTCTCTCTCTCTCTCTCTCTCTCTCTCTCTCTCTCTCTCTCTCTCTCTCTCACACACACACACACACACACACACACACACACACACACACACACACACACACACACACACACACACACACACACACACACACACACACACATATGCATGCACATGTGCACACAGTCACGATTCAGTCTGTTTCAATCACTTTGATTAATGCCAGTAAAGAGCGACAGGAGGCAGGCAGGCAGACAGAAAACAGACATTTAAAAGATAGAGATAGTTGATGGGGTATACTTATGATCTGCAGGGAATGGTAAGCTTTCCTCCTCTCCTTGCTTGTGCAGTGGAACCTCTCCTATAAGACCTACAAAAAACCCATCCAAAATGAGGTCTTAATTGGGAGGGGTCTTATAAGGGAGGTAATTTTAATACTTACATAAGAAGGGCAATGTCTCAGAGAAGTAGGTCTTCTGGTGGGAGGGAGTCTTATAATGGGATGTCTTATAAGGGAGGTTCCACTGCAGTGACGTCTTACCACCACCGCCTACTTTCCACCCCCCCACCCCCACCATCACCCCCACCATCACTCCCACCCCTCTATCGGGATGATGAACATTCATCATCTGCACCAAACGTGGTGACTAATACTCGCATCAAGAAGGCTTCCTGGCAGATTTAATAGACTGCTCTGGCCCCAAGATATCGAGGAGATCCAACGAGATTCCAGACTGAACTGGTACCTTTCCTATCGGACGAAAGGTGACTGCTCATGCTGTGTAAGTGTTGCCAACCGGTGTCGCGTGAAATGATGCCCCCTTTTCCTCATTCGAATTGTTCGCTGTTTGGGAAGGATTCGCCCATGAATACATTCGGAGGCATTAGGTGAAACGCATGAAGAGCAGAGGTTTCATGACTAAATCTTGAGAGGTCGGTGATATTTTTCTGAAATTTATTATTTTTGTCTGCGTGGGTGCTTGTTTACAATGTCCGCCATTTTGGAGAAATGCGAAAGCAGTGGCATGGGTCTGTACATCGATTTATCGGCAGAGATGTAGATTAACACCCTCCCGCTCAATTTCTCGGTTCTTTCCGTGTAGATTGAGCACTTAAAAAGGAAAGCAACCGATCCCAGGGATCGGGCCGTTCTCGCCAGAAAAGCTCTGCCTCGCCGCTCAGTCACGGTGGCTCGCACAACAGGGAACAAAGAAGGGCGAACCATCTCTCTCGCCAGCTGCGATTCAAATGTGGCGCGCGCTCAGCGCCTTCCCTCTTTTATAGTCCGGCTGTGCCTTTAAATCTCTCATATATTTTATTAAAATAGTTATCATTGCGGTTGTGGCTCGCATAACATTTTATGGTGACTGGGACTTATTCCACAGGGAGGACTTATTTCTCGTGACACCGGAATATCAGCAGTTTATCTGCCGCAGTGTGCACATTTAATTTGTCTGTGTTGGAAGTCTACTACCGTACGGCCGTTGGTCAAAGAAGATGAAACGGAAATTCTAGGGTTTTATCGGTGTACAGAAATGTATGTATTTCTGTGAGTTTCCACTATGGTCAGACAGGGGGGGGGGGGGGGGGGGGGGGGGGGGGGGTGTCTAGTATTTTATCAGCGTGGAAGAATTTGTCTCTCTAGTAAGTTTTATTGCTGCCATGGTAAGGTAGGGCAGACCTGTTTACTCTACTCTTTTCGAGTAGTATTCTACTCTTCTTCTGCGTTCCCTGGCCATATGGCCATAATGGGTGAGGTACATATGTGTCCGGTTTTCAGTTTTCACTGGTCTCCCCGCTGCGTACAGCCGACACATTCCGATTTCTGAGGAGCTCAAGAGAAACATTATTTGGAAGATTTGTTTGAAAAAAGGAGAATGGGCCCATAAGTCAGAAAGATAGTAGATGACACAAAGCAAAGGAAAAAGGCAGAGTCAAAGAGGGTGGCAGATTAGAGGAAGTTACAAGCACAGAACTTCCAGAAGGTGGGGGAAACTATTTTCCCGAAAGACCTCCACGGGGAATTCTACTCAATTTGGATGTCTACTACTCTTCAAAATTGAAAATAATGCTAGATTCTACTCATTTTCAGTGAACATTGTTTGATGGTTTAATGAATAAAACTACACATTTCACACCAAAAACTACTCATTTATCAGCTATCCAGACTACTCAAGACTTGTGTAGTAGGGGGTAAACAGGGCTGGACTAGGGGGTACGAACGGGAATTGAAGCAGGTGATAATAAAATAACTTAACTTGATAAAGACAGTACTGGGGTGGACTAAGTTGGGAGGGATGTTATCTTCATGCGATGTGCTCCATTTGGTGTGCACGTGTGTTAGAGAGAGAGAGAGAGAGAGAGAGAGAGAGAGAGAGAGAGAGAGAGAGAGAGAGAGAGAGAGAGGAGGTGTGTGTGTAAACTTCCCGGAACGAATCGCAAAAAAGTGTACAGTGGACCCTCCCTTATAAGACCTTCAAAAATCATCCAAAATGAGGTCTTATAACGGAGGGGTCTTATATTATAAGGGAGGTAATTTTAATACTTGCAAAGAAGGGCAATGTCTCAAAGAAGTAGGTCTTATATCAATATGGGAGGGAGTCTTCTAATAGGAAGTCTTATACACTGACCCACCACGATTACACTTGGGTGTGTTTTTTCTGGGTAGCTGTGACCCACATACAAAATGCCCCCAACTTCAAATTGAGGCTGCTCTTTAAAATGATGTTTCGTTTTCAATTTGGGGACGTTTGTATGGGAGTCAAACCTGGTCAAAACGAGATTTCTTTCCAGCTATATTAAAGAGGGAAAACACGTAAAACCCGTGATTTTGACACGTGATCTGGTGGGTCTTTAAAGGGCAAATAAAATAGAGAGAAAATGGGATGGAGTTAAAATTTGTATAGACGGGGTTGAGGGTACAGTGGAGGAGAGGGGTAGAGTTGGTAATGGGGGGGGGGGGGGGGGTAATGGGGGGGGGGGGGGGGGGGAGAGAGTTATGATAAAACTGGCCATATCTTTTTCGACTTCCGGTTCCGGTTCCGTTTGAATCTGAAATCTGCAAGGAAAGGATGGAGGGTGACATGTTGATTAATTCACCAACCAGCTTCAAAGGGTAGGTGTACTAGATTTTTGTGTGTGGATAAATACTGATTTTTACCTCCTTGCTAAGACTTTTACATCACGTGATGGCACAGACAGACAGGCAGAGGGAGGAAGAGAGAGAGAGAGAGAGAGAGAGAGAGAGAGAGAGAGAGAGAGAGAGAGAGAGAGAGAGAGAGAGAGACTGTGCGTAAAAGTAACAGACATCGCTCACCGCAAAGTCCGTCTCCTGACGGTGACGGACAAAAAAACAGACCCGAGACAGTCCTTTGCGATCATAGATCGGCAAAAGGACAACCATGGCCCTTGCTACTTGGCAGGGAAATAAAATGTATCAGGATTTATGTTGTAGGGGGCATACGTAATAAGCTTTGCAGTACAGTAGTAGGGTTTATAATCAGTTATACGTCTGTATTGTTAAAAATTCTGGACTTTCCCGGTGTTGCACTGCCTCCATGATCGTTCCCACCATCTTTATATCTATTAAACTCCCGTGTGTGTTTGTTTGTTCCAGACGTTAAGCAGGTTTTCATTCATTCAGTAGTAGGGCTAGTCTGGAAACGTGAAGGAATGCCTTCTGCTTTGAAATTACACAAAGAACCTGGCATGACTTTCATGACAGGAGGTCACGATTAGTCAGGAATAGCAAGCCACGTGACGGGTACAGGAAGAGGAACGGTGGTGATGGTAGTGTATTGGGGTGGGGGTGGGTCTTGGGGATGGGGTGGTGGTGGTGTATTCGTGACTAGCGACACAAGAATGGCTGACTATATTCCAGATGATTCCTCCTGGAGCCCCTCTCTCCCCCTTTTCATCCCTTTGAGCGGCAGGTCAACGAAATCCTTAGTTTATCACGGTCATCTTTTCCATGCAGTGTGCTCACCTCCAAGTGTTTGCTGGTGTAGAATACTGATAAGGAGCTTCTTTTCTTGGGGGTGTCACATTCCCTCTTATGCTAGGAAGATTTCTTCAGATTTCTTACCAGCTATAAGAGGGAAAACACGTGAAAACCGTGATTTTGATACGTGACGTGGTGAGTCTTTAACAGAACTATAAGCACCTTTTTAGGCTTTTTATCCACGCACACGCGCACACGCACACGCACACGCACACGCACACACACACACACACATATACACACATGCACAACTGTGGGGTGTCAGTGTTTATTCATCCATATCTCAAAATCCCTTCCACCTTGGGAGGGGTGTGTGCGTGCGTGTGTGTCAGTGTGTGTGCATGTTTGTGTGTGTGTGCATGTTTGTGTGTGTGTGTGTGTGTGTGTGTGTGTGTGAGAGAGAGAGAGAGAGAGAGAGAGAGAGAGAGAGCGCATTGTTCAAAGCTTTGTAACATGTCTTTCTCCTTTACCCCCCCCCCCCCCCCCCCCCCTCTCCCGTCTACGCGTAGTCTGCTTCACCCCCTCTCCAACCCCCCAACTCCTTCAGTCTGCTAAGGCATTTTGAATTAAATTAATAAAAGGGCCAAGAGGGGTGGGTCGGTTACTGTCGAGAAGGTTTCAAAAGGGACATAGATTATTATTATATTAGTTACTTGAGAAGGTTGTTTTAACAATATAGGTCCGCTGAATATATTTATACTTTGATAATTATGTCATAAGAACAGTCAAGATTGCGTTGCATTTCAAGGAATTATGTTTAGATTATGATTATGTTAGTAAAGACAGCTGCGATCTACTTCATTTGAATGGAATTAGATCGAAGTTGTCTTCTGGCTTGATAGTTGTGAGAAAATCTTTAAAAAGATTTTAAAAAATCCCTTCTTCAATGTGTCCCTGAAAAGAAACCAAAGCTTTTAACACTTACCACGTCACATGGGGGGTTACTGATTTATTGTATTCACTTTATTTGTGGACGCTTTTGCGTGATGTCACATCATGTGGAAAATGGTTAACGTCCCTATATCCTTTTCTTGAGGGCGTTACCTCTTTTAGCATGCATACTTCGGTAGCATTTGACTTTGATGAAAAGTTTTAAATTTGGGGGCTTGTCCATTGCAAGCTTGTCTACATGAAGCAAACAAACAACTACACGACAAGTGTAAAGTGACGTTATTATAATTCACAAGAGACAAAACAAAACTACTGGATATTTCGGCGAACGCGCCTTTATCAACACTTGTCGTGTAGTTGTTTGATTGTTGTATGTTCCAGTGACGTTGCAAGTCTGTTTCAGTTTTTTGTCTACATAAAGAAACAAAAATTAAATAGAAAAGCATACTTTCAAAAGTTCAGAAAAAGTTGGTAAGGGCTTTGCCTTGATCTTCAAATGATACCTCTGAACTCGCCCTTTTTTCTCTGTCTCTCTCTCTCTCCCTGTCTCTGTCTCTCTCTCCTCTCTCTCTCTCTCTCTGTCTCTGTCTCTCTCTCTCTCTCTCTCTCATCTCTCTCTCTCTCTCTCTCTCTCTCTCTCTCTCTCTCTCTCTCTCTCTCTCTCTCTCTCTCTCTCTCTCTCTCTCTCTTAGACCCTTTCAGGTAATGACAATAAAAACGTCAAGTCTCTCTCTCTCTCTCGTCCTCTCTCTCTCTCTCTCTCTCTCTCTCTCTCTCTCTCTCTCTCTCTCTCTTAGACCCTTTCAGGTAATGACAATAAAAGTGTCAAGTCTCTCTCTCTCTCTCTCTCTCTCTCTCTCTCTCTCTCTCTCTCTCTCTCTCTCTCTCTCTCTCTCTCTCTCTCTCTCTCTCTCTCTCTCTCTCTCTCTCTCTCTCTCTCTCTCTCAAGTGGGGACACATACAGACGAAAGTAGGGACACATGGAGACGAAAGTGGGGACACATGGAGACGAAAGTGGGGACACATAGAGACGAAAGTGGGGACACATGGAGACGAAAGTGGGGACACATAGACAGAATTGGGGACACATACAGACGAAAGTAGGGACACATGGAGACGAAAGTGGGGACACATGGAGACAAAATTGGGGACACATACAGGCATAGAGACGAAAGTGGGGGGACACATAGAGACGGGGGTCACAATGGTATGCAACCGCAGAGAGATGTCTTAAAGACACACCAGGTCACGTCTCAAAATCACAGGTTCCACGTGCTCTCCCTCTTATGGCTGATAAGAAATCTTGTTTTGACCAGGTTCGACTCCCATACAAATGTCCCAAAATTTAAAACGAAACATCATTTTAAAGAGCAGCCTCAGTTTGAAGTTAGGGACATTTGTATGTGGGTACACAGCTACCTAGAAAAAACCCAAGGCACTTCTCGTGGTGCGTCAGTGTGTCTAAGTTTTTCTCTCACTTCTCTTTGGCGAAAATGGTGTTTTACGTCCTCTTGGTCTGAGTCAGACACATGGTACATTTGTAAATACAAATATGGTGGGAACAATACTGGATGCAATGCCCGGAGGCAGTACGAAACCAGTAAAGTCCCGATTTTTTTTATTAATACAGATAGGTGTAGCGGTAACCACGCCTCGGTTAAACCTCACCGCTACAAGTATACTTCTCACTTTTCTTTCTCCCGAGTTTTCGAATTTATTTGTTCGAATAGTTTTCCAACAAGACGCACGTGCACAGTAGTCGGAAATTGAAGAATGCTTGTGAAGCGAAAGACAAATAAGCTGGTTTTTGTGCGACTAGATTATCGCTCGCTTTGAACATACTATGGGACGGAAGGTTGTTGGGATCAGACCGGATTTTCCTAAATCTCTTGCTTCACAGAGGTCTAGTTTGTTTGCTCGACTGATCCTTCAAACCTTTTTTGTTTCTTTTCTGTTCCACTCCCCTCCCTCTTATCACACCCCCCCCCCTCCCTCTCTCTCGCTCTCTTCTTGTCCCCTCCTCCTTCTCTGATTCCTTTACCCTCCTCCACCTTTGCCCCCCCCCCCCCTCCCCCGCTCACCCAAACTCCCCTCCCCTCCATCCCCTGAACCCTAAAGGTGGACCCTGACGGATGAGTTTTTGCAAGAAACACGTGGAGATCACCAGAAAGACAGCCTTTTCAAGGATAGGAACACTCACTTTGCTCTGGTTTCCTATAAATTAAACCGTCAAAACGGCGATTCCTCCTTGGCGGAGACGCCGGAGAGAGTAGCCATTTTGGATGGGATGGGTGGAGGTCACTCATTGTGGTTGAAGCATTTTCTTTTTTTTTATAGTGCAGTAAAAAACAAATTGGAGCTATTTCCTTTGTTGTGAGCGAAACTCCTTTAGATAAACTGTATAACATATAAAAAAATAATAATAAAAAGGCTTGTATTGCGAAAATGTGCAAATGCTTTGGCGGCCATTAGAAAAGAGACGACACACGCCTTCTCTTTGGGTGAAATAATTTGACTTCCGCCAAGGAGGAATCGCCGATTGGACGATTTGATTTATAGGAAACCAGAGCAAAGTGAATGTTACAATCTCTGTAAAGGGTGTTTTCCTGGTGATCTCGACGTGTTTCTTACAAAAACTCATCCGTCGGGGTGCCCCTTTAAAGAAAAGAAAAAGAGAAAAGTGTTTTATAGACCCTCCGCGTCACGTGTCACATTCCCTCTTATGCTAGGAAGATTTCTTAAGAGTTTCTTACCAGCTATAAGAGGGAAAACACCTGAAACCCGTGATTTTGACACGTCACGTGCTGGGTCTTTAAAAGCATATTATTCTGTTTCCGCATAAAACACAAATCGAGCACTATTCTTCAAAAGCATGGTGGTTTGCTAAAGCGGTCGATATTTTAAATTTACTTTTAAAGCATTTGTTTTCGTAAATGATGTATCGTGCACCATTTGCTCGGATAATTGCGATGATGGATGACGAAAATGATATGATTTTGTTGGTGTTATGCGGGTGGAAATAATATGCTGTTTGTTTGTTTGTTTAGTTTTGTGTGTGTGTGCCAGCTGGATATCAAATCCAGCGATGCAGCCATTCAAATGCTGACATGAATCAGGATGCTGAAGCGCATTAGATTATTTATCCTCCTATAAAACATTTCCTCGTTTTCCAGTTTTCCTCTTTTCCCATCCTCAACTACAAATGGGTACTGGCATTGGCTCATCAGAGCAGACAGGCAGCCCGCTCTTCCAAATCAACACGCTTTTCCTCTCCCCGTGTGAATAAATGTGTACAGTGAAAACCGCTTAAGTCAAGGGACTGAAATTTCATTTTGAGATATTTGGAGTTAAACAGACATTTTAGCATAATGATGATTAAACTGGGGTCAGACAATTATTGCGAGTTACCTCCAGTTATCCGTTTGAGAGTTAGCAGGAATCCACTGTACATCCAATTATTTAGTCGCTACCTTTCACTTCGCGATTTGATTTCCGGATCGAGATTCCAATTTACTACTAATAGTCTACAGCCCGGTTTTTTTTTTCTTTTCCGTTTTCCTTTGACAAGACGTTCAATGCTGCACTTCGTCATCTCCAAATATGTAAAGTGACGCCATTCGCGCGACAATGTCGGTTTTCAGCGAAACTTTAGAATGTGTATCTTTTAACCATTCAATCTGAAATTAAACTGGTTCTAGTCCTAACCCTAACCCTATCCCTAACCCTAACTAAAACCTTAAACCGTCAAATACACACAAAAATAAAACTTTACTACAAATCGAGTGTTCCATGCTTGGAGATGACCAAGTGCAGTCTTGAACGCCTGGTTTTCCTTTGTAAGCACGCATATCTCAAGGTACTTTCTTTCCCGTTACTTACGTCCCAAAAAGAAGAATGGTTGTCCGTTTGTTATCTACTTCGGGTCAATGACCCCTTGTTCTTAGTAGACGCCTTTATCTTCTTTTTAAAAAAAAACCCCATACAACCCCCACCCCCACCCCACCCCACCCATCCCACTCTCTGCCTTTATCTCTCCATCTCTTCTGCGCAGACAGGACTTTGATTCAAAAGGCCATCAATAAAAAAGCCGCGTGATCGTACGTGCTCAGAATTGGCCAGCGGCGGCGGCGCGATCTTACTAAACTGTGATGACCATTATATTATAGGAATAGGGCATTTGCCACGAGTGTTCGTACTCTACACAAGACTACTAAATCGCCCGCGCTTGTGTAAAATTTTTTGTTCTTGTCCAAGTTCATGTGACCTCTCTAATTTCAAGTCGGTGAAATTCAAGGTCGCCGGCATGCGGCAAATGCCCTATTTGATAGATGGGGGGTTTGAGCTGATCTGAGCAGGAAAAATGGACAGAAAGCCAACTTTATCACACACAAAAAGAGACAGCATGCAGCATGCTTATGTTATTCCGAGGGGTAATTGCCTAAACGTGTTATCACAAGACGAACGACGGTTGTAGACGCGGATAATGTCTTGTCTTTGTCTCTCTGTCTCTGTCTCTCTCTCTCTCTCTCTCTCTCTCTCTCTCTCTCTCTCTCTCTCTCTCTCTCTCTCTCTCTCTCTCTCTCTCTCTCTCTCTCTCTCTCTCTCTCTCTCTCTCTCTCTCTCTCTCTCTCTCTCTCTCTCTCTCTCTCTCTCTCTCTCTCAATAGCATGTACCTTGCTGATGACATTAAAATCATTTGTCATTTCTCTCTCTCTCTCTCTCTCTCTCTCTCTCTCTCTCTCTCTCTCTCTCTCTCTCTCTCTCTCTCTCTCTCTCTCTCTCTCTCTCTCAATAGCATGTACCTTGCTGATGACATTAAATCATTTGTCATTTTCTCTCTCTCTCTCTCTCTCTCTCTCTCTCTCTCTCTCTCTCTCTCTCTCTCTCTCTCTCTCCTCTCTCTCTCTCCTCCTCCCTCTCTCTCCCCCCCCCTCCATCTCTCCCCCCCTCTCTCTCTCTCCCCCCTCTTATCCCCTACCCCCCCCCTCTTTCTCCCTCTCTCTCTCTCTCTCTCTGATTGTATGCATGTGCACATCTGTGTGCAACTATGTAGGGAAACGGGGTGATGATGGTTGGAAAGAGATGAAGTGTGGGCTTTCAGTTTCCAGAAAGACCCACACTATGCATACACACACACACACACACACACACACACACACACACACACACACACACACACATACACATACATGCATACATGCACACATACATACATACACACATACATACATACATGCATACATGCATGCATGCATACACACACACACACACACACACACACACACACACACACACACACACATATATATGCACATCTCAGATATCGGCAAAGCACATCATTTGTCTTGTAGGATTTGACAGCAAGTTGCCACGACGTGTTCTGCTCAACACCATAATATTACAGTGTTTATTAAAGAACTGAAAAGAAGCGATGCATCATTTTCGATAGTAACAGAAAGCCTTTTCACCCGGCCAGAGGCCGGGGTTTTGCGATTGGTTTCTGTGTGTCTGTGTATCAATTATCTTAAAAACTACTGTTTGGACTTTGATTAAAATTGGCAGAGGGGTAGACAGCTTGAAAAGGAAGCTTCCTTTCGTTAATCAACACCGTGCTGACCTTGACCTTGAAGTTTGACCTTGAAAACCGAAATTTCCTTCTTTGGGCTATGTAATTTCCCCCCAGCTTTATTTCGTGAACTAGTGAACAGAATCGCTTCAAATTTTGTGTGGTGGTGTACCATGATGCAAGGAAGTTTGTATAGAAGTTCAGCTGTATCTCGTGAACTACTGAACAGAATCGCTTCAAATAATATATAGAACGTTTTACTATTGTGAACTTCTTCAGACTGACAACTTAATCCCCCGGCTTGTGATTCACTCAAACAGTTTTTATCTGGGGGATTAAGTTGTCAGTCTGAAGAAGTTCACAATAGTAAAACGTTCTATATATTATGGCCTCCCATCAGTCTTCATGGTTGTTACTAGAAGACTTTAATGGTTTGTCCCCCCCCCCCCCCCCCCCCCCCCCCCCCCCGTAAACGTTTCTTTGCTGTACTGTTGGCGTAGAATTTCCATGGAAAGTAATCCCTGAAAAATAAATGTATTGACTCTCTCTCTCTCTCCCTCCAACCCCTCTCTCTCCTCTCTCTCTCTCTCTCTCTCTCTCTCTCTCTCTCTCTCTCTCTCTCTCTCTCTCTCTCTCTCTCTCTCTCTCTCTCTCTCTCTCTCTCTCTCTCTCTCTCTCTCTCTCTCTCCCCCCCCCCCCACCCCCGTGCGCTTTACGCACGTAAAAATCCCATGGCAGTTGAAAGTCGGTAAGAGCAGGGAGAAACCCCGCTGCCTGGTATTGCCAAATTGATAGCTAAGTTTTCCAAATGTGCCCCCCCCCCCCCCCCTCCTCACCCTGCCCCCAAAAAAACAAGTGCAACGCCGGGCGGCTGCAAAGTCCCCTCGCAGCATCGCCGAGCTACTCCGAAATCGGAATGTGTCGGCAGGGAGACCATTGAGAACTGAAAACAGGACGCACGCACGGCCGGATGGACGGCCGGAAAGAAGTGGGACATATCGGGCCTGTGGCACAAAGGGCCTAGGGCACAGCGGGCTTATCCCATGTTTAGACTAAATACATCAGTGGATAGCTTGCATCTTGGCAAACTAGTATACCCAATTTGATGATGATAGACTGAATAGTTTTTGAGAAAAACGGACGAATAGCTGGATGGAGGCACGCCGGACACCGGACGGACTGACTAGACAGAAACAATAGTTCCCCGAACCTTCGGCTCGAGCGTGTGCGTGTGTGTGTCTGTGTGTGTGTTTGTACGTGTGCGTGCGTATGTGTGTGCGCGCGTTCGAGCGTGCGTGTGTGTGTGCGCGCGTGCGTATGTGTGTGTGTGTGTGTGTGTAATCACCTAGTTACTTCCAATACAACTCCAGCTACCCACCCACCCCC
>CM065702.1:50115081-50125081 GCA_017654935.2 Phymorhynchus buccinoides | reverse complement strand
AAAGACTCTTCAACATAAAGATTATTATTATTAACCCCTTCACCGCCAATGTCGCATTTTTGCACCACAATGATTTAACAACCATATCATAAAAGCCCTTGAAATCGGTCTGTTATTCAATGATATTGTGTTCCTAATTTGGGCAGTAAGGATTGACCTTATTCTAAATATGTCACAGAGAAATCCCACAATATTGCAGACAGAATCTTTTCTGTAGCCAAGTAGCTTTAGTGGACATTTTTTGGCTCAAAGATGGCTGGCGGTGAAAGGGTTAAGCTGGGGCCCACAAATTGTTGCGAGTTATCCAGTGTTTTAGAGCTATCAGGATTCCACTGTAGTCTGTTTGGGTTTGATTCAAGATGGGAAAAGTGAAAGCAGAGTTCACTGTTGACTTGGTCAAGTGTTGTGTTGTGGGTGATGTAATAAAGTGGGGATATCCCATTTATTATTAGTCCCCGAGCCGAAGGTTCGGGGAACTATTGTTTTTGTCTGGTCCATCCGTCCGGCGTCCGTCCGTCCGTCCGGCTATTCGTCCATTTTTCTCAAAAACTATTCAGTCATCATCAAATTTGGTATACTAGTTTGCCAAGATGCAAGCTATCCACTGATGTATTTAGTTTTACATTAAGGTCAAGGTCGCGGCAGTTACTGGGTTCAAACCCCGAAACACATAATCGCTAATATCTCGTGAAGTTTTGCATGTATTTCAATGCATTTTTTTTCTCACAACATTTCTTGATGAATGGTCTATAACACAGTTGTTAGTGCATGATAGCGCGCGCTCAAATCATGGGTCCGAACCCCAAGGCTATATATAAAATACTATTCAGTTACGTGCTGTTTTGATGCGTTTTTATGTAGTTACGTGCTCTTTTGATGCGTTTTTATGTATGTGTACAACCGACACATTCCGATTTCGGAGTAGCTCGGCGATGCTGCGAGGGGACTTTGCAGCCGCTCGGCGTTGCACTTGTTTTGTGTTTAGTGTGAGGTGGTTTTTTCCCCTTTCTTCCTGGTTGCTTCTCCGGTCTTTCTTCTTTAGAACTGATAATCTCACTCTGTTCCTTCTCTGTTCTCTGTCTACCGTTCATTTGTTCTCTCGTTCTGTCTCTCTTTTCTGTCTTCATCTCTCTCGTCTTTGTTACATGCACACGTGCACACGCACGCACGCACGCACACGCACACACACACACACACACACACACACACACACACACACACACATGTGCGCATGCAAGTGTGTACACCTTCCCCCCCCCCCCCCACGTGTGCACATTTGCACACAGACCCGCACTCTTTTTTCTTTTGTCCACATTCTGATGTGCATTCATGCACAGAAATTGGTATTGAGGCGCCCTGAATGCGTTACCTTCTCCCTAACCCCCCAAAAAAGCAGCCACCCCACACACACACACACACCTCCTCCCTCCCCCTCCCCCCCCCCCTCCCTCCCCCCCCCCCTCCCTCCTCAACCCACAAAAGTTCTTTAGTTTTCACAAACTGTTGTCACTTGTGTTCGTGGGGAAATAGCTGACGTGGTGTTATATTAGAGAATTAGGGAGAAATAATTTGTTCATAAATGGAATACCTTGGTACAAATTGTATACACAGTGGCTACGGGTACGGCGTTGTTGCAACACTCAGACCATGTTCAGGGATAGTAACTCTCCCTTGTCGGAATTTTTTGTCAACTATTTATGCATTTTTTAAATTTCGTATATTTAGCGCATCTTGGCAAGGAATAGCGTTAGGAACATGTCAGAGTTAATGTTTGCAGTTTTTTTAAAGACATTTGCACACGATTTGTGAGTCCCGTGATTGAGCGCCCGTACCTGTAGCCTGGAGAATGTGAGAGATACAGGCCCGTACCCCGAGCGTCTGCCAGAACGATTTGAAACTTGATCAGTGACTAAGACATTTTATTGTGTACCTTCTCTCCCCCCCCCCCCCCCCCCATCCCTAACCTTCATTAGGGCAATCTAGTACTTTAATCACCCCACCCCCCACCTCTCATGTTTACTTTAGTCTTTATGACCCTCAATGTCAAAAGTCTGCTTCTTTCAGTTTTGTGAAAATGTTGTCGACACACCCTGGCTAAAAGACTCCAGGGATCATCCCAACAACAGCCGAAGCACGTGAACGCTATATGGTACAAACGCACCAGCTAGGGAGGAGAACATTACGCGCGCGTGTGACTGTTTTTGATTACCCCGCCACGTGGGCAGCCACACATCCGACTTGGGAGGCATTATGGAAATGACCCTAGGCTGGCCCTACCCCTATTCCTTTTCCAATAATGGTAGTGGCAGTTGGTAGTGGTGACTAAAGTACAAGATATGATAGTCCCTTTATTGTCAAGTGGTCAGAACTGCTGTTTCAAAACGCTTATAGAGTGGAACCTCCCTTAGAAGACCTCCCATTATAAGACTCCCTCCCACGTAAGACCTGCTTCCCTGAGACATTGCCTTTCTTTGTAAGTATTAAAAGTACCTCCCTTTAAGACCCCTCCCTTATAAGACCTCATTTTGGAAGATTTTTGTCCTCCCGTGGGGATACCGGGGGGTCTTTTGTATAAATAGTTCCCCTACCTTCTGGAAGTTCTGTGCTTGTAACTTCCTCCAATCTGTCACTCTCTTTGATTCAGCCTTTTCCCTTTGCTTAATGTCATCTACTATCTTTCTGCCTTACCTGGTCCATTCTCCTGCCATTTTTCGCGAAACACTTTAAAAAACATTTCCTCCAGCCGAAGTCGGACTTGCTGGGCCTATTTCTTAGTTAGGCGCATAACGGCAGCATGACGCATCTGCACTCATAATTGACAGGAAACTGTCTGAGCGATCGAAGAAGAAGAAGAAGAAGGATGATTTTTGAAGGTCTTCTAAGGGAGGTTCCACTGTATTACTGCTGCTATTCTTTTGATTATGTCAGTATGGAGTGTTCATGTTCACCACCAACCAAATGTCAGCTATTATGCATTCTATTACAGTGGAACCTCCCTTATAAGACCTCCCATTATAAGACTCCCTCCCACATAAGACCTACTTCTCTGAGACATTGCCCTTTGTAAGTATTAAAATTACCTCTCCTATAAGACCCCTCTCTTATAAGACCTCATGTTGGATGATTTTTGAAGGTGTTATAAGGGAGGTTCCACTGTATAGTGCTTCTCAATAAGCTGTCCATGTTTTTGGCTCACTCATGTCAACGATGCGAAAGTGAGTCTATGTTTTCATGCTTCTTCAGTTTTCTGTGTGTCTGTCTGTGTGTGTGTGTCCGTCTGTGGTAACTTTAACGTTGGCCTTTTCTCGGTATCTAAAAGGCGTTCATCGATCAAACTCTGCACACATAATATAGATGTCTATGCAAGCTTTCAAACATGAATGATTTTGATAATTAAATACTTACAAACAACACTGGAAACAGATGACAAACAGATAACATTTTAGATTAGTGGGTTAGAGAGTATTCAACATGCAACATGAGTTCAGAAAGTATTCCACAGTGAAAGCCTCGATAGCTCATTGCGTAGAGCTTCTGTCTCGAATGCCAATGTTTCCGGGTACGATTCTCGGTATGGGCACTTTTTATTATTTTTATTTTTTTATTTTTTAGTTGTATCCATTAACGATAGTTTCATTTGTACTTTAAACACCCCCCTCATGTTTACAACCCTCAATCTCAAAGTCATTATATTCGAGGGGTAGTTGCCTAAACGTGTTATCATAAGAAGCATAAAGAAGGATGATAACACGCTAAGGCAATTACCCCTCATTTTATTGGCAATCTTGTACTTTAGACCCCCCCTCAATCTTTGTTGTTGTCCCACATGTGCCTGTTCGAGCGAGCCTTGAAGGCTTTGCCTCTTGTTTTTATTTCCAACTCTGCTTGTGTAGTATATTTGTCTGTGTTGACAAACGTTCTGCCTGTTCGGGTGAGCCTTGAAGGCTTTGCCTCTTGTTTTTATTTCCAACTCTGCTTGTGTAGCATATTTGTCTGTGTTGACAAACGTTCTGCCTGTTCGAGTGAGCCTTGAAGGCTTCGCCTCTTGTTTTTATTTCCAACTCTGCTTGTGTAGCATATTTGTCTGTGTTGACAAACGTTCTGCCTGTTTGAGTGAGCCTTGAAGGCTTCGCCTCTTGTTTTTATTTCCAACTCTGCTTGTGTAGCATATTTGTCTGTGTTGACAAACGTTCTGCCTGTTTGAGTGAGCCTTGAAGGCTTCGCCTCTTGTTTTTATTTCCAATTCTGCTTGTGTAGTGTATCTATCTCTCTGTCTGTGTCGACAAGCGTTCTGCCGGTTTGCATAATGTCTTGTTTCTCTTTGAATGAAAGTCCGTTTAACCCTTTCACCGCCAGCCATTTTTCAGCAAACAAATTCCATCAAGCTTACCTGGGTAGAAAAAAAATTCTGTCTGCAATAGTGGGGATTCCTGTGTGACGTATTGAAAGTAAGGTCTATCCTTACCTCCCAAAATTAAGAGGACAGTCTTTGGATAACAGACCCTGATTTGATGCCTTTTACTAAAAGTTTTAGTGACATGGGTGTAAAATCATTGTGGTGCAAAAATGCCACGTTGGCGGTGAAAGGGTTAACGTCCTCCGGCCTGGAACAGGCACATAATAATTATGGGACATTGATAACTGCAGTAAAAATCGCTGAAGTCAAAATTGAAGGGACTGGATTTTTATTTTGAGATAGCCAATAGCTTGAGTTAAAAAGACCTTTCTCAACATAGAGATTATTGTTATACTGGAACCCTAAAATTATTATGAGTTACCCAGTGTTTTGGAGTTATCCGGTGTTTTTGAGTTATCCGGTGTTTTGGAGTTATCCGGTGTTTTGGAGTTATCCGGTGTTTTGGAGTTATCCGGTGTTTTGGAGTTATCCGGTGTTTGGGAGTTATCCGGTGTTTTGGAGTTATCCGGTGTTTTGGAGTTATCCGGTGTTTTGGAGTTATCCGGTGTTTTGGAGTTATCCGGTGTTTTGGAGTTATCCGGTGTTTTGGAGTATCAGTTCTCCACTGTCTAAAGATAGTGGGATGATCCTGGAGGTAACTGCAACGCCAGGAAAGTCCCGAAGTTATTAAAATTAATGATCTCTTGTTTCTCTTTTTTTCTCTCCCTTTTTTGTCTTCTATTTCCTTGCTCTCTGTGCAGTCGAACCTCCCTTATAAGACCTCCCACATAAGACCTACTTCCCTGATACATTGCCCTTCTTTGTAAGTATTAAAATGACCTCCCTTATAAGACCCCGGTAAAGGTCAAGATGTGCCACCACCCCTACATTTCTCGGTTAATTCCATTTTTCCGTTTTTGCCTTTCTTACCAAACATGAAGCTGTATTTCATGAACATTTTCAGCTAATTATCTTTGTTCAATAATTAATTGCAGTCATAATAAAGGCCATTATCTAATAGGACCCCCCCCCATGTAGTGCAGTACACCGCGGCATTTGTCACAGTCGTGGTTCATTGCGTTTTCCCGTCTTATGGGGGGTGTTAGGGTTAGGGTTAGGGTTAGGGTTATTAGTATTCCAAAAAGATAATTAGCTGAAAAGGTTAATAAAACACACCTTTATGTTTGGTAAGAAAGGCAAAAACGGAAAAAATGGAATTAGCCGAGAAATGCAGGGGGGGTGGCACATCTTTACCTTTGCCAAGACCCCTCCCTTATAAGACCTCATTTTGGATGATTTCTGAAGGTCTCATAAGGGAGGTTCCACTGCATTAGTATTTCATGTCCTCACTCATTTGTCTCGAGAGTCATGAGGTGATGAACTACTCTCCCACTCTAACTGTGATGTCCACATGCACAGCCACACTCCCGACTTCGGAGGATTTGGGAGGCTGAGGATGTTATGCTAGGAGCTTGCCACGGCTGAAGACAATCCCCCCGCATAACTATGCAGAGCATGACAACATTTTGATGTAGCCTTGGTGTTCTAGCCTATGTCAGTCAGTCGGTCTGACACAGCCTTAACTAGCTAAAGTGAATACAGATTGTAATTATTTTTGTGGGTCTACGATTTGATTTGATCCGACAGATTCCCCCCTCCTCGTCCTCCTCCTCCATCGGCGCCATGAAGAAGCAGGAGAAGGAGGAGCAGAAGGGCAAGGCCAAGGCCCCTGCCGCCACGCACCCCTCCTCCCATCATCACTCCTCGTCTAAGGGGGGCAAGAGCACCACCTCCTCCACCGCCAGCAAGGGGGCCTCCACCACCACCTCCTCCACCTCCACCCCCACAGTCACTTCTTCGGGGAAAAACACAGGCGCCGCTTCTTCCACTTCAGGTAAAAAAACAAAATTTGCGTTTTTATTTTATTTTTTTAAATTTTTAGTAGCAGGGAACAGATTGTGGGGTAGGGGAAGGGGGGAGGAAGGAGAGTTTTTTTCTGGGACCCTCTTACCTCCTATTCCTCTTCTTCGTCGATCGCTCAGGCAGTTTCCCCGTCATTTAATTTTTATTTAATTTGGTATATTCTAGTTACAGAGACTTATCTTTGTGAAATTCAGGCTGCTCTCCCCTGGAGAGAGCGTCGCTGCAAGTGCAGCGCCTACCCATTTTTTTTGGGGGGGGGGGGGGCACAGGGTGAGGAGGGGATGTGGACACACTTTGAAAACCTAGCTATCAATTTGGCCATGCCAGGCAGCGGGATTTCTCCCTGCTCTTACCGACTTTCAACTGCACGTGGGATTTTTACGTGCGTAAAGCGCACGGGTCAGACTAGCTTTAAGTCCCCATCCGAAGGACTGGACGTTCAGTTCGATTTTCCTGTCAAACTAGAAAGAAAGGACGAGGCTGGGATTCGAACCCGGTCACTCACGCTGCAGTCACGCATGACATTTGGCAGGCGATCGTCTTAGCCACTCTGCCACCTCTCTCCCTTAACATGTGTGTTATGTGAGCGCAGATGCGTCATCAGCTGCCGTTATGCGCCTAACTAAGAAATACTTAGGCCCAGCATGTACTCCCGACTTGGGCTGAAGAAAATCTTTGTGAGAGTTTATAGAGAGAAAAAAAAAGGCAGGAGAATGGTGGTAAGGCAGAAAAGATAGTAGATGACAGTAAGCAAAGGGAAAAGGCGGAGTCAAAGAGAGTGATAGATTAGAGGAAGTTACAAGCACAGAACTTCCAGAAGGTGGGGGAACTATTTGTACGAATGCCCCCCCCCCCCCCCCCCCCCCCCCCAGGTATCCCCACAGGGGGTATCTTATAAAGAAAAAAGGTAAAATCTTTGACCACCAGATCAACCAACGCCTTTGATTTCATATATCTCATACATTTCCATACCAGCTAAGAACAATGTGGATCGTGATTTCACATCTCGTTTCCCCCCCCCTAGCGAGGCCTCCAATGCTCTTTTACCATAGAATTGTCATCAGTGTCTAGTGTCCCCCTTCCCTATGCTACTTGACGCATCCTTGCAAGCACCGCAGGTGGAATAACGCAAATTGATTTGATACAGCTGTTTTTCAGTTTTTACCCCCCAAAATGGGTAAAAACAAAAGTATAGTGGAACCTTGATACGACCTTCAAAAATCCTCCAAAATGAGGTCTTGTAAGGGAGGGGTCTTCTAAGGGAGGTAATTTTAATACTTGCACAGAAGGGCAATGTCTCGGAGAAGTAGGTCTTATGTGGGGGGGGTCTTATAAGGAAGATCCCACTGGATTTCTCTTTTACAAGCTCCACATTTTGTGAGGCAAATTGATTTCATTGCCTCTTATACTGTTTCATAGTGATGTGCTCTGAATGGAAAATTCCCCCGATGGTTATGACGATGCCAGTGAGGATGAGGATGATGTCAATTATCATGATGATGATGATGATGGTAACAATGATGATAACGACAATAATAAATGGTGATGAATGATAATGGCGGTAATGATGATGACATCAGTGACACTGATGATAATGATAATGACCATGATAATGGTGATGATATCGATGACAATGATGATGATGATAATAACCATGATAATGATGATGATACCGATGACAATGATGACGATGATAACGACGATGATAATGACGATGATAATAATACAGTGGATTCCTGATAACTCAAAAACGGATCACTCAAGAACACTGGGTAACATAAAATCTTCTGGTCCCAGTTTAATCATCTTTAAGCTAAAAGGTCTTGTTATCTCAAAATATTGGCTATCTCAAACTCCCCGTGGGGATACCGGGGGGCCTTTTGTATAATAGTTCCCTCACCTTCTGGAAGTTCTGTGCTTGTAACTTCCTCTCATCTGTCACTCTCTTTGACTCTGCCTTTTCCCTTTGCTTGCTGTCATCTACTATCTTTCTGCCTAACCAGGTCCATTTTCCTGCGCTTTTTTTCACGAAACACTTTCAAAAAGATTTCCTCCAGCCAAAGTAGGACTTGCTGGGCCTAACTATTTGTTAGTTAGGCGCATAACGGCAGCATGACGCATCTGCGCTCATAATTGACAGGAAACTGTCTGAGCGATCGAAGAGGAAGGGTACTAAATCTCACGCACGGTTTGAGATTCAAGGGGGTGATTTGAGAGCTCTAGTGCGTAAACACTGCGCACAATCTCTGTGTTTTCAGAAACTCTGGTGATATATTGATACTATTGTTATTTCCAGGCCCCGGCACGCCCGCCATGGGCATGAAACAGTCCAAGTCGGACCACTCCGGTCTCTCCGGGCGGGGAGGGGGCAAACCCCAATCCTCCTCTTCCTCCTCCACCTCCTCCTCCGCCAACAAGAAGTACATGAGCAAGAGTCAGGAGAACCTCTCCTCCGCTACTGCTGGAGGGAAGAAGAAACTGACCACCGTCAAAGAGGTCGATCGGGGAGGGTCGGGGTCAGGGTCAGGCCCTGGCCCAGCTCACCCGGCTTCGCAAGGGAACGGGGGGGGTGGTGGCGGTGGCAGCTCCTCCTCTTCTCGGCCGGCTTCGGCTTCGGGATCGAAAGCCGCCGGTGGGGGCGGGGGAGGGGGGGTTCCAGGAGGATCGGCCGGGACGAAGTCTTCGACGCAGCAGCCTTCCACTATGCCGCCGTCCAAGCCGAACTCCGTGTCGGCCTTGGAGAGGAACAAGGAAAATCAGGTGAGTTGTGGGTTATTTATTATTTTATTTGTTTTGGTATTTGGTATTATTCTAGTCACAGAGACTTATCTCTGAAATTCAGGCTGCTCTCCTATGGAGAGCGCGTCGCCGCAAGTGCAGCGCCTACCCAATGTTTTTGTTTTTGTTTTTTGTGAGGACACTTGGAAAACCTAGCTATCAATTTGGCCATACCAGGCAGCGGGATTTCTCCTTACCGTATTTTACGGACTACAAGGCGCACCTGATTATAAGGCGCACCCCCCAAATTTGACACAAAATGCAGATTTTGTTACTATAGTTTCTTAGTATATTATCAGTCACATTATAAGGCGCAGGGGTCTCAGTCTAGGAAAAAAGTATCGCCTTATAGTCAGTAAAATACGGTACTCTTACCGACTGCATGGGATTTTTACGTGCATAAAACGCACGGGTCAGACTAGCTTTAAGTCCCCATCCGAAGGACTGAACGTTCAGTTCAATTTCCCCCCCCCCCCTTTCCCTCTGCCTCTCCAACAGCCATCTACACCCCTCTCTCCCCCCCTCCCCCCCCCCCCCCCCCCCCTCCCCCCTCCTCACTTGTTGCCCATGTACCCTTTTGCTCTTCCACCCTCATTTTTTCATCTTCTAAGAGAATAGTGTCGTCAGTAGGGGGCTTAGTAGGCGGTGTCCTGAACAGGCTCCACTGAGCTCCACCGAAACAACTCAGCAGCAGTGCAGTGTCTCCTCGGTTGGTTGACTCCTGACGGCCGAACATAGATTCGCTCTCCTTGGACTGCTGGTCTTGGATTCTGCGACCTGAACAAGCCGGTGTGTGGCTGCGAATTGGGATTCGGAATGAGCGGCGTGGGAGCAACGCCACTGTACGGCCCAGAAGATGGGACTGCAACATTTTTTAATTTAAAATTGAGTCATATTATAAGG
>CM065702.1:50035081-50112581 GCA_017654935.2 Phymorhynchus buccinoides | reverse complement strand
TTGGGAGGGAGTTCCACTCCGAGATGGTCTGTGGAAAAAAAGGAAAACTTTCTGTAGCTGGTTCTGCAAGATGGGATGAGGTATGTTGACTGATGAGACTTTCTCATTTGTCTTGTTGGTGGGTGGAGGGATGGTGTTGATAGTGACTTAAAGAAAGTCACCAGTCTAGATGTGCGCCTTCTGTTGGCGAGTGGGGTCCACTGCAGCTGAGAGTACATGTCCTCTACGCTGGATGTCTAAGCAGAGACGTGCGTCAGAAATACGATGCATCAACAAGCTTGTGACGTCATAATCCGTTTATCTGCCTGGCGTTATCTGCCTTCGTTTTCTGATGCACGTCTCTGTTTGAACTTCCGCTGCAGATGATAATACTAAAACTGTTTGTATGTCGTCCTCTCCACCATTGTTGATGTGTACTGTGTGAGTGAAGGGTCATAAAGGGCGAACTTGGCACATTCTTTTTTTGTTGAGGATGATACTTTGTTTGCCTCCCTTTGGCTCTGATCCACTCATTGCTAGGTGGTTGGTATCGTAATCAACTTTGGAGGAGGGGAGTTAATTAGAAAGAGTTCTCCCCCTTTGTTCAATTTCGGTAATACTAACACTTTTTGTTGTTGTTGCTTGTTCTGCGGTGAATTCCATAAATTTGAGATGAAATTTGTGCGTGTCAATGCTTTTCAACAGTGAAGGGGAAAACAAAAAGTAAATTATGTGAACTAGCTTACTGGGGGATTGTGATACAGTGGAACCTCCCTTGTAAGACCTCCCATTATAAGACTCCCTCCCATATAAGACCTACTTCTCTGAGACATTGCCCTTCTTTGTAAGTATTAAAATTACCCCCCTTACATGACCCCTTCTTATAAGACCTCGTTTTGGATGGTTTTTGAAGGTCTTATAAGGAAGGTTCCACTGTAATCATTAAGTCAAAGTTTTGTAAAGGGAGGAAACATCTGTTGGATTCCAGTCAACGGGGTTGATGTATCGATGGGGTTTTGCTGCTTCCATTGGCTGCGTGAATGTTTTTTAACAAGCCATGGATAAATAAGAAACAGCAGGTATGAGTTTTGTGCACAAAAAGATACGAGTGTGCTTGATTTCTTGCTAGATTTAAAAAAAGGTTTCTGTAGATCAGGCATGGTAGACCTCCGCGAATCGCGGAAAATCCGCGAAACAGTTTGAAACAAAAAATAAAAAAATGCATTGAAATGGCATGAAAATAGTGATATTTTCACTCTCATTTATTGAATTTTATTGAATTTTCTTCGGACCCCTGGACCCCCGGGCATTTTCCTTGAAAACTACTTTGCCCCCACTACCATGCCTGCTAGATTATACTTTACGTCCTCCCGCTCTTAAAAAGAACATATGGGACATTACTTATTTATAAAGTTGTGGTACCATGCCTGGTAGATTTAGTGTGCTTATGTCTTATTGCAACCCATGCTGCTAAGGATTTCATTGCTATGATTTTTTTGAATTCAAGGAGACATCTATCATGGCACATTATGGCATGTTTAACCCCTTGACTGCCAGAGAAAATTAAAGAAAAAAATCATTGGGCAAATCATGCCATGAAAAAGACAACTGATGGAACCAATCTGGCAAAATGTTCTGGGGATATATCTCTCTTGACTGCATTAGAGCAAGAAACCAGCATGTCAGAGTTATTCCTCTTCATCTGATGAACTCATCAGGTCAGTGGTGGCAGTCAAGGGGTTAAAGTGCGTCATACTCTGTTCCAACCAGTGATTTATGATATTGTATTCGAGATTTCCCAATGTCCTTTAGAATTGCGTATTCACGAACTTACATGGTTCCGTTGTTGTTGTGGCCTGTCTGTCGTTTCCGACCATGACTGCCAGATAGCAGAGGGGGACAGCTGCTATTCCGGTAGGCTGGGCTACAATTTGTTTATAGCGGAGAAGCCTTGCCCAGGGTTCATCCCCACTCTCTCTGCCGAAGGGATTTGAGGATGAGAGTTGGTGTTGAGGTATGTCCCCAAAGGCCAACCAATCCCACTGGCTGCAGCACTAGAGCCAGTGCCAGTCTTGTATCGTGGTCTCTAACGTGCGTGTCACCCCCCCAGACGAACCTGTTTCAGGACAAGCTGACCAAGAAGCGGGTGTCTGCGCCGGCGGACGTGATGGCCTACAACGCGGAGCTGCTGGCCAACTTTGAGAAGGAGAAGAAGGTGCTGGAGGAGCGCTTCTCCGAGCTGATCAAGGTCACCGAGGGCCGCAAGGCCGAGATCGAGAAGTACAAGTACGAGATCAAGCACCTCAAGGACTCCCTGGCCTCCACGCACAACACCAGGTAAGGATTACCGTATTGTTCGGATCATTAGGCGCTGCTGTGTATAAGGCGAATAGGGCAATTTTCAAGAAAAATCTGAAAAATTTAAGTAACAGGCGCCCTCGTTTATAAGGCGATACACACCTCGCAAAAGAAAGTCCAAGTTTGAACACCACACACGTCCTGTAAACGCTTACCGCCCGCCATTACTGCTGTCATAAACGAGAGTTGGCTCCCTTCTCAAATAATCAAACTTCCGTTTTTGCGACTTCCGGTTGTTGTGTTTGGACTTTTCTTTGCGAAAACTGGTAGAATTATGGCATTTTAAGCTCTACACCGATGCTTTTTTTTACATCCAATGAAGGGTTATGGCATCTGTTGGACAGTATCTCGGATGATAATAGGGATTTTGAAGCATTTTAACGTGAGTATTCGTCATATCGGTGACTCGTTACCACTTTCGATGTCTAGACTCACAGTAGACTGTACCGAGCACGGCAATCGTTGCCTCTCTTCTCACGATTTTGTTCACTAATAGGGCGCCCTCGTTTATTAGGCGCATAGGTCGAAATTGGAGAAAACAATATCGCCTTATAGTCTGAAAATTATGGTAGTACCACATCGCCTTGATGTCCATAATTATAATACTCAGAGGGCCGCAGGATCCACACATTCTTATTTTTGTCAGAGTTGCTCTGGTACTATTAGAGAGAACTCTGTGAAAGAAACTGGACCTGGAAAATTGTGAGGACAAAGCGAAGATAGATCCAATCGTTAAAGCGTGTCGTTTTTCTTCTCTCTCTCTCTCTCCCCCTCGTTACGAGTGGGTCATTGCAGGCATTCCCTCTTGCATTACCCTGGCTAAAAGACTCCAGGGATCATCCCAACAGCGGGAAGCACTTGCGCTCAATGGTACAAGTGCATCAGCTAGGGATGAGAACATTATGCGTGTGTGACCATTTTGAGATTATCCCGCCATGTGGGCAGCCACACTCAGACTTCGGGGGGGGGGGGATTTTTTTTTTAGAGACTGATAATATGTTATGCTAGGAGCTTGTCATGGCTGAAAGACACACACACACATCCCTCCGATCCCGCATAGGGTGTGTGTGTGTGTTGAGTAATTATGCGTTGCGTGCATTATTGTATTGTGTGATTATTTTAATGGCACGTAATTCTTTTAATCATGTTCTTCATTTAACGGAAATAATTGTTTTTGCTTGCATATTTGTTTGCGTGAGTGTGTGTGTGTGTGTGTGTGTGTGTGTGTGTGTGTGTGTGTGTGTGTGTGTGTGTGTGTGTGTGTGTGTGCACGCACGCGAATGTGCGTGCATCCCATCTATTGTTAGTTAAAAGTTATATTTTTGATTGTTTACATGGATAAGGAGTCATTGTACATTTTCTTCATTCAATGTGCATTATTGATATAATGCGTATATGTTCTGCATGTTTCCGCTTGCGCGTGTGTGTGTGTGTGAATCACATTTTTTTGCTTGCCTTTAACTTTCTATTGTGTTTGTAAAGTGCATTGAGCTTTAAGGTAATGCGCTATATAAGTTTCATAAATAAATAAATAAATAAACACAGCATAGCAATTCCTAGCTGCAATTCTGTCCCTGTGGGGATACCGGGGGGTCTTTCATAAAAATAGTTCCCCCACCTTCTGGAAGTTCTGTGCTTGTAACTTCCTCTAATCTGCCAATCTAATTTAATCATACTGTACCAACACTCAAAACAACTGCATTAGCCTAAAACAACCTGGAACCTTACCCTAGCACAAGCTAAAACGAAACTGGCCCCATGGGACTGCACCCATACCGCAGGGAGTAGCGGGAGTGACTCCCCTTACTTCCGGGTATGACGCGCACCCTTGGGGCACCGGATATGTCATTCTTAAATTTTCCAGCCTTTCAACCACACCTGGGCCTACCCTGCTCCGCCTTTTCTGACTCTTGTCTATCTGGTGGGTTCGTTCCGTGCATAGCTTTGTTCTATTCAGTTTCTTGGGAAGGCTGTTAGTCATCCTATCGATATTATTTCATTGTCATTTCTTGGTGTTCGTTTTAGTTGAAAAATTATTTCGTTCACTCTGTTGTTCGTTTTCGGGGTGGCGTCAGCCATTATGGCTTCTTGCACCCCTCGGTTTCCACTTCGGGCAAAGCAGTTTCTGCTTCGGTTGTTTTTCTGTTTCCAAGTCAGTTGACTCTTCTTCTCTCACTAGGGACCCTTTGGGCAGGTTCTCTTAATCTTCTCAAGAAGTTTTCGTCTAATCCTCTCACAAATCCTACGTCTCGTCCAGTCACAGTCCGTTTCGGTTACACCGGCCTAACCGGTTTCGGAGCCCATTCCAGTTTCTCTCCCTTCGGAGGTTTCTGCTCCTTCTCCTTTTCCGTTAGACTCGCAGGCTTTGTACTACGCTGTCTTTCTTTCGCCACTTGGACTCTTCGGGTTTCAGGGTTCTCCCTTTCGCATCGACAGAATCTTCCTCCTTTTTCGGTTCTATGATTAGGCCAGAGAGGGTGCTGCCAGTTGTCTCTTCTCGTGAGACTGTCACTGGCGCAACCCTCCCTCCTTCTTCTGTTCACAGGCTTGCCTCCAGGAGGCCCTTGTCCGCTAAGGCCAGCGTCGACCTCAACAGGGATAGGAAATCCCTTTCCACCTCTGGTTTCCGTCCTGTGGGCTTGATGTTTACGGAACAGAGAGGCTCCCCTCCGGGGAGCTTGCCTAGTGACAGAGGTGACTCCTCTGTCACCAGACTGGCCAGTCTGTCAGGCAATCATCCGGTGGTACCTGGGAGGTACCTCCAGGATCGGGAACGGCCTGTTCCCTTTCCTGAGTCCGGGCTCAAATCCTCCACTCAGTTCGAGGGAGAGGTTACCAGGACAGTCAAATCGGTCGGTGCGGGGCACCTTCAATACCGATAAGAGTCCATACCCCCCTTCCGGGGGATGGCTCTCCAGTGATCCTGGCACTGGCGCGGTTGGGGCCTCTTGGCAGTCCCACCGCAACCGGAAATTCGCTTCTCACGGTTGTGAGACGGTTTCCTCCGGTTCTCCCGGTGCTTACCCGGTTTCACCCGGTATTCATCCGGTTTCTCCCGGTTGTCTCCCGGTTGCTTGGCCAACGCGGACATACCGGGGGATGGCACGGTTGGAGCCTCATGGCATTCCCACCGCAACCGGATATTTGCTTCTCCCGGTTGCGAGACCGTTTCCTCCGGTTCTCCCGGTGTTTACCCGGTAATCATCCGGTTGTCTCCCGGTTGCTTGGCCAACGCGGACATACCGGGAAAGGGTTCGCCTAGAACCGGAAAATTCCGATGATGAATTTCCGGTTCGTTCCTCCGGTTTGGGTCAACCGGGAATGTCCCGCTCGCACGGAGGACGCCACGTTCTCCCGGTTCCGGCCGGTGTTCAGAGATCCTCTCACTCCCTACCGGCAGAGCCCTCTTCCAGGCATGGCCCTCCGGTGGTGTTTGACTCTTTGGGCCGCCCTTATCAGAAGCTTCAACGGCCAGACCCCTCCAAGGAATTCTCTGAGTTTCAGTCCGACTTTGAGTCAGACATGGAACTGGACCCTCAGTCGGAGGTCCCTCACTCTCACACTGAGTCCTCGGTTCAGAATCTTCTCAAGATTTTGTCTCGATCGTGCCCTTACGTGGTACCTGTGCGTTCCTCCCATCAGGAGTCCGCCACTGATCACGCGGTTGGCTCTCTTCTGCAGGCCAAGAGCTCTTTGACTCTCCAAGCCCCCTCCTTCCCGGAGGATTTGGTGGTTAAAGCGGAGTTCACTTTGAGGACCGGCAAGGTCCTTTCGTTGAACAGATTGCTGAGGCTAATCTGGGGCGTTCTCAGCCGGCCTCGTCTCAGTTCGGTTCCTTTTTGGTACCTGGATTCAGACCTTTCGTCCCCCTACCGACGGAATACCTGCCCTTCCCCTCCGTCTCCAAACCTTCTTCTGAGGAGGTGGAGTCCTTGGGGTCCTGCTGCTGTTCCTCCCGTCACGTTCAAGCCTTCGGCCTTCAAGTCTCTCGAGGAATCTCTGTCTGGTTCTCTCAGGGCTTGTGGCATGGCCACCTCTCTCGTGCAAACCTTGGCGGAGTCTCTAGGCAAATCAGCCTCTGATTCACCGGCGGTTTTTCAGTTCTTTGATCAGGTGGATGAAGCTTCCGTTGGAGTCTCTCTAGCCCTTTTGGGCAATGTGCTACAGAGCCTCTCTGATGTCACGGCTGGTTTGAAGGTTCAAACCTGTGCCTTGGCCCGGGATTCTTTTCTGGCGCAGAACAGGTCTCTTTCGTCCAGGGAAAAGGAGCGTTTTGCGCTCTCTTCCCCTTCCGGAGTCGGGCTTGTTCGGGGAAGAATCGGTTGCCCGGTTTTTTTCCACGGTTATCCTGACGTCACTTGGATACTCTGTTACGCTTCTCGCAGTAACTAACCGTTTCACTTTGGGCGGGTCTACCAGGCCCAAGGAAGATTCAGTTTCCTTAGGCTCTTTTTGTTGTTCATCCTTTCAAGTTGGTACTAGGTGTCCATGAGGACTACCTCCCTTTTCCCTCTTTCTCCAAGCCTTCTAAGGCTGTTGCAGAGAAACTCCATTGTGACAAATCTTGCCCGGTCAAGTTTTAGCCTTCCTACGTTATACTGTTGGAAGCATCTTTGTCCAAAGCCCTCAAGGGCTGTGCTTTTGTGACGTTGTTGGTTCGGTTTTTTGCTGTATTGCGGTTTTCAGGCTCTTTGAGTCCGTGAATGGACCAGCCATTGGAGTGGCTCTAGCTTCCCTTGGTATTCTTCTGGCCAGAGACTCTTTTTAGGGGCACTTTAGGGACTGTCTGGTTATGAGGTTCGACACGGTCGTGTTCACAGTCTCAGCCTCGGAGGACACAGGTGGTGTCCGACCTCTCAGTAACGAAGGCGGTCACACTTCGCTGTCCCCTCGGTTTTCTTAGTCTGATGGGGTCGATTTCGGAGCTCCTTCCTCTGGCCTGGGTATACAAAGGCCCTTGCAGAGAGAAGTCAGAGTGCGCACTCCTTCTTTCACGGTTTCAACCATGAGTTGTTCAACCTGTTGACTCGTTCGGCCGTTCCAGTCATCCTGTTTCGGACTGGTTCCGTCCCGATCTGGCTTTAACTGTCCGGCTAGCATGATCTTCCCTGCTCAGCCGTCAGATCACCGAACGGCACAGCTTTCAACCTAAAGTTGTTCGACGGGGTGATTTTTGCCTTCCTTCAGGCCCCCCCCCCTTTTGGTCTTCGGCGTCTCGTTCCGACCGTTTTTTATGGTTTAGGTCGAGGTGTGTCATCGTCACGTTTGCACACTGTTTCGCTTTTTGTCTACATGTTTTCCTTTTCGGTGGGGACATTTCCGCGTCATCTGGTTCGATTTGACGTCATGCGATAGCAACTATGTTGCTGTTGCTGTCTGTTCCTACTTCATAGGCAGTTTTTTTTTTTTTTTTTACCTCCCAACCGATCGAATTGTCTCCGCTGGTTTTTCACCCAGTCAACGGGGGTCCCTTTCGTCGGTCTTAGCATGTAGAGTTGGTTACGAAGTGCAGTCGCACATTCGTACCGTGGTTTCTCAGTTTGCTAGGTCAGAGGCTGAATCTGCTGCTCTTGCGGATTCTCATCCTAGTACTAGCTGTCTCTATCCCGCCATCGGTCCTTTGCTTGCCCGACATTCTGAACTAGTCTTGTCCAGTTTGTTTTCTGACCCAGACTCGCCCCTTCGATCGATATTTTCCAGTTCGAAAGGGCGTAGCAGTGTGTAGTGGCCCGGTCCGGCCACTCATAGTCCGTAATGTATCAGGCCTTGGCTGCTCTAGGTGACTCGATGCGGAGTTTGTCTTCTCCTGACTGCTTTGATAGTCAGCCATGTGCTTTCCAGAGATGCCTTCCCGGACTTTTTCAGGACTCTTTCTCTTGGTTCGCCTTCTGTGGTGACAGGAAGTTCGATCCGTTAAGACCTTCTTCGGTTCATTCGTCGAATTCTTAGCTTTTCTTTTCAGGTCTAGAAATCTCTGCCCATACCCTTTCTGGGTACAGAGCAGCCATCTTCAGTATGAGTTCCATGGCCTTAGGTGCTACCGTACCGCTAAGCTGTACGCCACCACTGTCTCGCACTTCTTGCTGAAGTGCATGCCGTTGTATTCCTCCCCTCTGATGGCACTAATCCCCCGGGTGTTGAAGAAGTCCTCCGGGAGCACCCGGACTTGATTCTCGTCACACCAATGTGGCCCACGAGCCATTGGTTTCCAGAAGTTCTCTACATGGCGAAGGACGGTCCTCTTCCTCTCAATCTCACTCACGCCACTCTAATTCAGCCAAGAGGCTGGGTCGGACACCCTTGCCCTTCAAGGCTAATCTTGGTCGCATGGCGACTATTCGACTAGGGCTTCGTAGCCAGGGATTCTCCACACGCACTGTGGACCTGTTGGTCGCCTCTAGGCGTAAGTCGACTCACGATCTGTATGATTTTCGTTGGACCACCTGGTTTTCCTTCTGTCAGGTTAGAAAGTTTGACCCGATTCGTCCCCCTGGTCCAGTTTTTAGAATTCCTCTCTCACTTGCTTAGAACCAGGAATTTGTCTTCTCAAACCTTATCCGGTTATAGGGCGGCTTTGATTAGCACAATTTTGTTGGCCTTTGGTTCCAAGTTTACGGAGAATCTCTCAGCCTTGCCTGTTTCTCACTTTCTCGACACTGTGTGCCTCCAGGCTCTGTCCAGGACGTTCTAGTGTCCCCAGTGGGACATCTTTTTTGTTCTTTCTTTCTTTCTCAGGGACAAGTATGAACCTCTGAAGTCGTCCCTTAAGCTTCTGACTCTTAAGACAGTTTTTTCTGATCTCGCTCGCCACTCTCGGCGCATCAGCGGTGTGCATGCTCTGAGTGGCCTGACCAAGGACGTCCAGTTCGAGGAGGTTTTCTCGTCCGTCTTCCTTTCTTTTCTCCCGGAGTTCCGGGCAAAGAATCAGTCTGGCGACATGTCCTCTCCTCTAGTCTCCTTTTCGAGTTGGAGCTCTACGTTTTTACTTCCTCGGACCAAGTCCTTCAGAGGGTCTAAGCGTCGGTTGTTTGTCTCCATCAATACCAAGTATTGTAGCGATGTGGCTAAAGGTACTGTGTTTCGTTGCATCCTCAACCCCATTAAGTTGGCTTACGCTGGCTCTCTGGTTTGGTTGCCTGATAACCCCATTCGCGCCCATGAGTTGCGGGCCTTCAGCTCTTCCCTGGCAATAGTGAAGGGCGTCCCTCTCGTGAAATTGTTATTATCTGAGGGACATCACCGCTCAGGTTGAAGACGTCTCCTTTTCCTTTAAGAAGGTTGTCGTTTCGCAGGTTCCGGTCTCCTTGTAGTGTGAGTCCCTGCGTTTTGTCTTTCTGTGTTCTTTGGTATATCATGTATATGATTATTTGGGGGTATTTATTGACATATTTGATGGATGTTTTGCATCTTTCAGGGGGTTTTCTTCATGTATGAGTGTTACCCTCTCTGTTTGTAAAATGCCTTTTCGGGTTATTGGTGTGTCAGTTGGCACGCATCACCCTCCACCACGGTGGTAATCTGCAGTTGTTTTGAGTGTTGGTACAGTATGATTAAATTAGATTGGTGGATTTTGATTAATCCTACTATCTATTTAATTTAATACTTACCAACACTCAAAACAAAAAATGTTCCCTCCCAGCCTCCCTCCTGATGCGGGGCTGTAAAATTTCATGAATGACATATCCGGTGCCCCAAGGGTGCGCGTCATACCCGGAAGTAAGGGGAGTCACTCCCGCTACTCCCTGCGGTATGGGTGCAGTCCCATGGGGCCAGTTTCGTTTTAGCTTGTGCTAGGGTAAGGTTCCAGGTTGTTTTAGGCTAATGCAGTTGTTTTGAGTGTTGGTAAGTATTAAATTAAATAGATAGTAGGATTAATCAAAATCCACCACTCTCTTTGACTCTTCCTTTTTTCTTTGCTTTCTATAATCTACTATCTTTCTGACTTATTGGCCCATTCTCCTGCCTTTTTTCCTTAAAAAAATCTTCCAAATCATTTTTCTCTTGAGCTCCTCCGAAATCGGAATGTGTCGGCTGTACGCAGTGGGGAGACCAGTGAAAACAGAAAAACGGACACCTATGTACCTTACCCATTATGGCCATATGGCCTGGGAACGCAGAAGAAGAAGAAGCTGCAATTCTCACTTTGTCCTCTGCAGCATGCTGCAGGAGGAGGTGGAGCAGCTGCGGCACCAGAACCGGCACCTGACGGACCGCCTCAAGGAGCTGGGCATCCCCGTGGAGCAGGTGACCGACACGGAGAAGCTCATCGCCAAGATCAGCGGCTCGGGCTCCGTCCGGTCCCTGGGCAAGAGCACGGCTGCCGACAGCGACTGTCTGCTGCACGCCTCACTCAGCTGTGACAGCCTGTCCACGGACGGCGCCAAAGGTTTGTCGCATTGTACCACTTTGTGTCTCTGACTGTGACTGTCTGCTGCACGCCTCACTCAGCTGTGACAGCCTGTTTACGGACGGCGCCAAAGGTTTGTCGCATTGTACCACTTTGTGTCTCTGACTGTGACTGTCTGCTGCACGCCTCTCTCAGCTGCCACAGCCTGTCCACGGACGGCGCCAAAGGTTTGTCGCATTGTACCACTTTGTGTCTCTGACTGACTGTCTGCTGCACGCCTCTCTCAGCTGCCACAGCCTGTCCACGGACTGCGCCAAAGGTTTGTCGCATTGTGTCATTTTGTATCGTTTTATGTCTCTGACTGTCTACTGCACGCCTCGTTCAGCTGCCACAGCATGTCCACGGACGGCGCTAAAGGTTTGTCGCTTTGTCGCCTCATGTCCATACGGGGAGCTGGACGCCCCTGCCCCCTCCATGAGTCTCTCCCTGTGGGGATACCGGGGGGGTAAAAATAGTTCCCCCACCTTCTGGAAGTTCTGTGCTTGAAACTTCCTCCAATCTGCCACTCTCTTTGACTCCGCCTTTTCCCTTTGCTTTCTGTCGTCTACTATCTTTCTGACTTGTTGGCCCATTCTCCTGCCATTTTTCCACGGACGGCGCCAAAGGTTTGTCGCTTTGTGTCATTTTGTATCGTTTTATGTCTCCTGCACCTCACTCAGCTGCCACAGCCTGTCCACGGACGGCGCCAAAGGTTTGTCGCATTGTCGCCTCATTGCATCCATGTGGGGAGCTGGACGACCCCGCCCCCTCCATGAATCTCTCCCTGTGGGGGATACGTGGGGGTGGGGGTGTAAAAATAGTTCCCCCGGGGAGACCAGTGAAAACTGAAAACCGGACACATACGTACCTTATCCATTATGGCCATATGGCCTGGGAACGCAGAAGAAGAAGAAGAAGAGTCGTTATATCTGTCTGGTGAATGTCTCGCTCAGCTGCCACAGCCTGTCCACGGATGGCGCCAAAGGTTTGTGGCATTGTGCCAGGGACCCCCGTTTGGGGGTCTATGAAGTACTAGAATTCTAGAAGACCCTTTAACTCTTTCGTTCATGAGAACCGCTTTTGAGGTTGAATGGGAGCAACTGCAGATTCCTAGCTTTATAGAGCTCTCTATCTACCTATTCCTGGGTTTCCAGAGAGAGTAAAACTGTATAAAGGGGTGTTATGTTATTGTGAATATGCGGCATGTTTTCAGCAGCCTGTTTCTCTTTCATAAACAATACTTGCCCCAGTAACAAAAGGGGAAAAAACCCTCATTGCATTGCAATTATAGAAGAGCAAGGTAATAACAGTTGCATCATGTTGCATGATATTACTAGCAAAAGAAGCCCGTAGGAATCAACGGGATAAAGTTTCTCAGCAGCTAAAGAGGTTCTCAGGAATGAACAGTGGTGCGCGCACAGATTTACTTCCCTTGAAACAAATTAATCAGATTGACAGCTTTATGTTGATTTCCGGCCATAATTATACGGGTGGAACGACTTGAATGAGTTAAACTTGTTTGCTTGGGGTTTTTGTTTGTTCAATTTCGTTATCTCCTCTCTTGGCCTCACTGTTTCATTCTTTGATTAATCAAAATTCTTTTCGAGGCTTACCAGTTTGTTCTGTGTTGTGTGTTGTTTATATGTAACATATTCAAGGTTAGAATTAGGCTATGCCACTCTTGGATAGATGTTGATTTGTTTGTATGTTGTCCTCTCTGCTCACCAGTTTGCTCTGTGCTGTGTGTTGTTTATATGTAACATATTCAAGGTTAGAAGGCCATGCCACTCTTGGATAGATGTTGATTTGTTTGTATGTTGTCCTCTCTGCTCACCAGTTTGTTCTGTGCTGTGTGTTGTTTATATGTAACATATTCAAGGTTAGAAGGCCATGCCACTCTTGGATAGATGTTGATTTGTTTGTATGTTGTCCTCTCTGCTCACCAGTTTGCTCTGTGCTGTGTGTTGTTTATATGTAACATATTCAAGGTTAGAAGGCCATGCCACTCTTGGATAGATGTTGATTTGTTTGTATGTTGTCCTCTCTGCTCACCAGTTTGTTCTGTGCTGTGTGTTGTTTATGTGTAACATATTCAAGGTTAGAATTAGGCTATGCCACTCTTGGATAGATGTTGATTTGTTTGTATGTTGTCCTCTCCACCATTGTTGATGTGCACTGTGTGGGTGGAGGGTCATAAAGGCAAACTTGGCGCATTCTTTTTTGAGAATGATGCTTTGTTTGTCTCACTTTGGTTCTGACCCACGCACTGCTAGATGGTTGGTATTGTATTTATTATTGTAAGCGCTTAGGGCTTTTTTAAGATTAGGCGCTGTAAATGTTAATCATTAGTATTATTATTATTATTATTATTATCGTAATCAACTTTGGTGGAGGGAGTTAATTAGAAAGAGAGTATTCACCCTTTGTTCAATTTCGTTATCTCCTCTCTTGGTCTCACTATTTCATTCTTTTTTTGTTTGTTGTTTTGGACAGCACTTCTACCGGGCATAGTTGTGGGAGGAGGAGAGTCCCGAGGAATAAACGTCCCATGCTCCTCGGACAGGGCCAAGATGGTAGGAGGAGGGGGAGGAGGAAGCAACAGCCTGCTGCACCGCTCTTCCTCCCTGTCGGCTTCGGAGCCGGGGCTGTCGCTGGCAGACCTGGCGGGGCTCTCGATGGTTGACCACCAACCTCCCGGGGGTTCCTCAGCCCTGTCCTCCCTGGAGCAGCAGAGCCAGTGGGAGAAGCAGAGCAACAAGAGCTGCAACAGCGACGCCCTGTCAGAGATCTCGGTGGCCTGCCTGACGGAGCGGATCCTGCAGATGGAGGAGACCAACTACAGCACCACGGAGGAGCTGCAGGCCACGCTGCAGGAGCTGGGTGAGAGAGAGTCACTACACGGTTTCGTTACGTGTTTCTAGTAGTAATGATGATGTTGTTTTCGTTCCCCGCTTAACCCTTTCGCTGCCAGCCGTTTTTCAGAAGAAAAAAATCATATTAAACTAGAGAAAAAAAAAATATCTGCAATATTGTGAAACCCTCTGTGACATGTATATCATTAGGCCTATCCTTACCTCCCAAAATTACAAAAATAAGGTCTTCAGATAACGCCCTGATTTGATGCTTTTTATTAACCCTTTCATCACCACTGTTGCCTCTTGGCATCACAATGATTAAACACCCATGTCACTGAATGCAGGGTTCGTACGGTGCTTATAGGTTTTTATATTTGTGGATGGGCCTCATAAGGCCTTATAGGTGCTTATATTTAACCTATCGGTCCTTACAGAAAGTACTTAGGTCCTTATGGATAACAAAATGTCATCAATGTTTGCAAAGGACGGAAAAAATCTGAAGTGTGCACATTTAGTCGTAAACCTTCGAAAAATGACATAGATTTTGACCGCATTTGCGTCCGATCGCGTTCAGTACGAAATGGAAGTGCAGCACACAACATAACAAAGAAGGTAAATCACTGAACTCGCTCAATGCGCATGAAGTAACCGGTCAACAACGTTGCCGCGTTCACAAAGATCCCAGGAAAGCGCAATGTTTTGTGTGCGCTATATCACTGAACTTGGCGTCAATGGGCGAATCTGCTTTGAAAGTGCATTTGAAAAGTGACCGCCACCAAGATTGTGCTGAAATACAATTATCGCACAGATTTTTAGAGAATTTTCTTTAGGCTCTAGACGGTTTACGTCCTTATGAGAAGTGAAATGGTGCTTATAAGGTCCTTATATTGTAAAAGATCTGAAGGGTACGAACCTTGGAATGGCATCACATGAGGATCTGGTATCCAATGACGTTATGTTCTTAATTTTGGGAGGTAAGGATAGGCCCTATTTTATGCACGTCACAGAGGAATCGCCAATATTGCAGACAAAATATTTTCTCTACCCGGGTAAGTTTAATGGTAAATTTTGGCTGAGGAATGGCTAGCGTTGAAAGGGTTAAGAATTTCTGACAGAGGATTGGCTTCTCTTGTCAGAGATTTTGTCTTTTTACTCAGCGTTATCCTTTGTGTTAAATAGCATTTTAAAACGATTTCTCACTATATTAAGCCTTTTTGGTGGTGTTGGGAACTGATTTCAGTGTTGTCCCTCTTTAGTCTGGGGCCTTGATGGCCCTTTTACCGCGGTTTTCAGAGGATTGGACTTCAGAATCATTCTGATGCCTGGGAGAGATTCACTGCATGGTTCGCAGGTTTCTAGTAGTAATGATGCGAGGCGGCGCCTGCTTTTCAAAAGTTTGACCCCACACAAAAAAATGCTTCAAAGTTCAAGGGGGGGAAAAGTGTTGAATTCTCACTTTACAAGCCTGGAATCAGCTTCAAATTGAGTATGATTTTGCTTTTTCTTCAGCTTCCCTGACCCCCCTGACCCCCATGATGTCACAAATTTTCTCCAGTTGCATGCATGTTCTTGTGATTTCTAGGTGACCTGCAAGATGCGGTGAACGAACTGACGGAAGAGAACGGACGTCTGACGGACGAGAAGACCGTCCTGCTGGAGTCTCTGTGTGCTCAGACCGAAAAGCTGGAAACCACACGCACACAGGTACGACACACACGCATACGCACACGTACCACGCACACAGGTACAACGCACACGCACACAGGTACGACACACACGCATATGCACACGTACCACGCACACAGGTACAATACACACGCACACAGGTACGACACACATGCATACGCACATGTACCACGCACACAGGTACAATGCACACGTACACAGGTACGACACATACGCACACGTACCACGCACACAGGTACGACGCACATGCACACAGGTACGACACACACGCATATGCGCACGTACCACGCACACAGGTACAACGCACACGCACACAGGTAAGACACACACGCATACGCACACGTACCACGCACACAGGTACAACGCACACGCACACAGGTACGACGCAATGCGTGAGCTCTCTCTTCTCTGTTCTTCTGGGAGCTGGCTTCTGCGTCTTCGTTTGAAACGAAATGGGGTTTGGGGAAGGCTGTTGTCTTAGTGGATGTTAGCTCATTCGCATCGTAGCAATTGTTTAAAGAATGATGGAAGTGTTTACAGATGGGAAAGCATTGAGAGGCTCTTTGCATCAAGCAGTGGACTGGTTTTGTTTTTTCTTGTTTTTTCGTTGTTGCCCCATCTTTTGGGACGTATAGTGGCGCTGCTCCCACGCCGCTCATTCTGAGTCCGAACTCGCAACCGCACGTTCAGGTCGCAGAATCCGAGACCAGCAGTCCAAGGGGTTGACTTTTGTTTGTTTGTTTGCTTCTTTTTTTTTTAGTAAACAACCTAAAACAATTTTTGTGCTATTTTATAGGTAGTTAAATGTCACTCAAAAAACATTGAAAGTATAACGTTAATCTGTATCTTTTCAACAAACACTTTCTTTTGTATTTGTGAATGTTAGACCAAAACTGGAATTTCCATATTGCGCTATTTTCGCGGGCTTAAATCGCCCGCGACTTTCAACAGCGACGAAAAAAGTTGCATGCAATTCCATAGACGCTAAATTGTTCTGGCGATTTTTCGATGGAGCTTTTCGAACATCGCGAAAAAAATATTTTTCAGAATTGCAAGCAACATTTTTCACCCAGTACCACAAGTTTCTCCCTGTTTTTGGAAGCCATGCTGGCTGAAGAAAAAAATGGCGTGATGTTTTAAGCTCCATCCACTTTCAGACCATTTTCAACGGCGACAAAAATATCGCACCAGGCGATAAAATAAAATAGCGGGCAATTTTCTACTGACTGCTCGCGATTGTCGCGGCCTATGGGTGTACAGAATGACTTTATTGTTGGCGTCGATAAAATTTAATCGCGTGAGATTTTCGCCTTTTCGCGCATATGGAATTCCAGCTTGACAGGTTTCACTCGTTTACCCTAGCAACATGGCCCAAGCGTTGAATTAAACCTTGCACTTCTTCCTAGATTGGTCGCAGCTACAGCGATGCTCTGTTGTGACACCAGGTGGAGCAGCTGAAAACCATGCCGGACAAAACGAAAACCGAAAACGAAATTTTATTTAACCAGGGAACATGAGATAAGCAAGTTACATGCTTTTTTTCCACCCAGCCCTGGGGGAAAGTAAAGTAAATCAAACAAGAAAGCTGAATAATATATGTACATGCAGAAATGAGAAGAAAAGGGAGGGAGGAGGGGGGAAGAGGCATAGAGGGGGATAAGGAGGATGGGGAAATTTGAGGAGTCAGAGCAAGAGGCTCACCTGCTGGAGCTGATGGTGATGAGGATGATGATGATGATGATGATGACGATGATGATGATCACGATAGCAATGATGATGATGATGATGACAACGATGATGATGATGATGATGACGACGATGATGTTGATGATGGTGATTTCAGGTGGAGCAGCTGAAGAGCCTGCTGATCTCGGGCAACCTGCCGGACAAGACGGAGCGGGAGGTCCACCTGCTGCAGCTGCTGAAGAGCGCCCAGGAGGAGCGTGAGGAGCTGTTCCGCAAGCAGACAGAGTGGTCCAACACACTGCGCGCCCTGGAGGCTGACTGCAACGAGTACCAGGATATGGTCGACATCTTCAGGGAGAAACTCCAGGTGAGCTCCGCGTTCTGTGCTGCTGTTGGTCCGTCGTTTGGACATGTGAGTAAGGAATCATGGAGAAATTTAGCACTCCTGAGGTCCTCAACACACAAAACTCCAGGTGAGCTCCACGTTCTGTGCTGTTGTTGGTTCGTCGTTTGGACATGTGAGTAAGGAATCATGGAGAAATTTAACTCTCCTAAGGTCCTCAAACCCAAAACTCCAGGTGAGCTCAGCGTTCTGTGCTGCTGTTGGTCCGTCGTTTGGATGTGTGAGCAGGGAATCATGGAGGAATTTAACACTCCTGAGGTCCTCAAACACAGAACTCCAGGTGAGCTCCGCGTTCTGTGCTGCTGTTGGTCCGTCGTTTGGATGTGTGAGCAGGGAATCATGGATAAAAACACTCCTGAGGTTCTGAAACACAAAACTCCAGATGAGCTCCGCGTTCTGTGCTGTTGTTGGTCTGTCATTTGGACATGTGAGCAGGGAATCGTGGAGAAATGTAACACTTAGGTCCTCAAACACAAAACTCCAGGTGAGCTCCACGTTCTGTGCTGTTGTTGATCTGTCGTTTGGATATGCATGGGTGCTACTCTTTCATTTTTACACTGATTTCAGTATTTTTAATTTGACCAGAAACTGAACTTCAGGTTTTTTTTAATTCATCAACAAAAGAATTGAACACAAGCGATTTGGGGCGTTTTGAACTTGGTGGTTCTATCTTGGAAGTTTACAAAGGCAATGTAATAATTTTACAAGGCTTATCAGACTCAAACTGTCTCTGTCTATCATTTTAACTGTCCGTCTGTCTCGTTATATCTCTCTCTTAAGTTGCCCCCCTGAATCGTCCGATGGGGCTCTGCCTCTGTACTCTGTCGGGGCCATGGGTCCTGCCATGGGTCCCTGGACCCCTGCCTTTCATTTTGGGGAGTTGCACCCATGGATATGTGAGCAGGGAATCATGGAGAAATTTAACACTCCTGAGGTCCTCAAACACAAAACTCCAGGTGAGCTCCGCGTTCTGTGCTGTTGTTGGTCCGTCGTTTGGATGTGTGAGCAGGGAATCATGGATAAAAACACTCAGGTCCTAAGCACACAAAACTCCAGGTGAGCTCCGCGTTCTGTGCTGTTGTTGGTCCGTCGTTTGGATGTGTGAGCAGGGAATCATGGATAAAAACACTCAGGTCCTCAACACACAAAACTCCAGGTGAGCTCCGCGTTCTGTGCTGTTGTTGGTCCGTCGTTTGGACATGTGAGCAGGGAATCGTGGCAAAAACAGGGCTGCCTACTGTCCCCCCCATAGGGGTTTTTGTCCCTGGAAACAGACAAAATGGGCACCCTGTCCCTGGAATCCACTTTTCTGTTTAGTGTCCCTGGAAACTGAGGAGAGTCAAAATGTTGTAGAGCAGTCACTTATCTTGTTAGCTGACCTTAATATTAAACACAGGAACACCCCAAACAACAGGCAGTGTTGAAAGTTTCTTTCTGTTAGGTTACTGAACACCAAAAGATCTTGAATAGAGAAGCATGTTGGCACCAAAAAGCAAAAAAAAGACTACCCAAAACATTCAGTAGCAGAAATGTTGCTAGATCACGAAATGTATTTCAAGATGCATGATATTGTGATGTTTGTCCCTGGAAATAAGTCTGTGTCCCTGGTTTTTAAGCAGTTTGTCCCTGGAAGCTGCAACAGGGGGTAGGCAGCCCTGAGAAAAACACTCAGGTCCTCAAGCACAAAACTTCTAAAAGTTCCAAAAACAAATCCAAAGTCATTTGATGAGCGCAGTTTCAGTTTCAGTGCCCCTGCTGTTTGGAATTCTCTCCCAGTTGATCTCCATCATGAACCAACTGTCTCTCTGATTTCGAGGCTAAACTAAAGTCCCACTTCTTTCAAAGCTCTTTCGGTTTCTTGAACTTGTACCTGGGTGAATGAATGGATGATATGTTATAGTATGACTGCGTGAAGCGCCTTGAGTGTAAATTTATTATAGAAAGGTGCTATAGAAATGCTATTAATTATTAATCTTCGGAGGATGTTCAGACCGATGAGATGAAGTTTGCTGCCTGTGGCAAAGAAGTTTAGTTAGTAATGGTCAAAGTTCAATGGTTTCTACTTTCAGAATGCGGAGGACCGATGCCAGGCGGCGAAGTCGGAGCGCGACGCCCAGGAAAGGCTGGTGGCTGAGCTGAGGGAGAATGTGTCTGCCGACCAGATAGAACTGGCCAGGCTCAACACCCTCCTGCAGAACGAAAAGTCCAAAGTAAGACACTGCTAGCAGTCATTGTGGTGGTAGTGGGGTCATTGTAGTAATAGTTGTAATAGTTATAGTAGTAGTTTCGGTGTTAAAGGCTGGTGGCTGAGCTGAGGGAGAATGTGTCTGCGGACCACATAGAGCTGGCCAGGCTCAACACCCTCCTGCAGAACGAAAAGTCCAAAGTAACTGCTAGCAGTCGTTGTAGTCATCATAGCAGTAGTTGTAGTAGTTTGGGTGTTAAAGGCTGGTGGCTGAGCTGAGGGAGAATGTGTCTGCCGACCACATAGAGCTGGCCAGGCTCAACACCCTCCTGCAGAACGAAAAGTCCAAAGTAACTGCTAGCAGTCGTTGTAGTCATCATAGCAGTAGTTGTAGTAGTTTGGGTGTTAGAGGCTGGTGGCTGAGCTGAGGGAGAATGTGTCTGCCGACCACATAGAACTGGCCAGGCTCAACACCCTCCTGCAGAACGAAAAGTCCAAAGTAACTGCTAGCAGTCGTTGTAGTCATCGTAGCAGTAGTAGTTGTAGTAGTTTCGGTGTTAAAGGCTGGTAGCGGAGCTGAGGGAGAATGTCAGCCGACCACATAGAGCTGGCCAGGCTCAACACCCTCCTGCAGAACGAAAAGTCCAAAGTAAGACACTGCTAGCAGTCGTTGTAGTCATCGTAGCAGTAGTTGTAGTACAGTGGAACCTCCCTTATAAGACCTCCCATTATAAGACTCCCTCCCATATAAGACCTACTTTTCTGAGACAATGCCCCTCTTTGTAAGTATTAAAATTACCTCCCTCACAAGACCCCTCCCTTATAAGACCTCATTTTGGATGATTTTTGAAGGTCTTTATATTGGAGGTTCCACTGTAGTAGTTTGGGTGTTAGAGGCTGGTAGCGGAGCATACTTTCCTAATGCAACAACATCAATGATAAGTCAATGGACCATCTAAAGACAGTCCGCTTTGACTCCAAGCCATCAAATTTTATTAAGCCTGTCTTAGAGAAAAAACCGTATCGCCTTGTATAGTACCGAAAAATGTGGTCCTTTTTGTGCCTGATGTTGTCTGTGTGTCTGTCCCCCCTGCCAGGTGTCTGAGCTGGAGAAGAGCCAGCAGGCGGAGGACCAGTCTGAGGTGGAGGCCCTGCTGGACGCCACGCGGCAGGACAAGGCGCGCTCCGACCAGCGGGTGGCCGGCCTGCAGGAGTCCCTGGCACACTCGCACAACGAGGCCGCCCGCCTACGCGACCAGCTCTCCTCCAGGGAGGAGGAGCTCAAGGTACGTCGTCGGCAGCCAACAGATTTGGTACTTTAGAGTCGCTGTGAAATTCGGGTTGCTCCCACCTGGAGAGCGGGACCGGGACCAGCTGACCTCCAGGGAGGAGGAGCTCAATGTACGTCGTCATCGAAGAGACTTGGTACTTTATAGTCACTGTGAAATTCGGGTTGCTCCCACATGGAGAGCGCGTCGGACCTGCAGCACCTGGTGGAGAAGAGTGACAAGGAACGGTGTGATGATGATGATGACGACGACGACGACGATGACGATGATTCCAGGTGTCGCGGAGTGCTGCCAAGACGGAGGTGTCTGACCTCCAGCACCTGGTGGACAAGCATGAGATGTTTCAGCCTTTAGGCAGATTTCAGGCTTTTTGATGTTCCCAGGTGTCATATTTTAGATCGAAACGAGATCAAATGAGTATAGAAATACCTCTTATAAGTGAATAGAAATGAACTTAATATATCAATTCCACTTCTAATGCTGCTTTTAAGGCTTAGATTGCTAAAAGGCTCCAGTTTCAGGGGGCTTCAGCCTTTTTCGGATGCTTTTCAGACTAAATCACAATCTCTCAATCTCATGCCTGGTGGAGAAGAGCGACAAGGAGCGGTGTGACGATGATGACGACGATGACGATGATGATGATGATGACGACGGTGATGACGATGATGATGACAATCATTTCAGGTGTCGCGGAGCGCTGCCAAGACGGAGGTGTCTGACCTCCAGCACCTGGTGGAGAAGAGCGACAAGGAGCGGTTTGACGATGATGATGATGATGATGATGACGATGGTAATGACAATCATGTCAGGTGTCACGGAGCGCTGCCAAGACGTCCAGCACCTGGTGGAGAAGAGCGACAAGGAGCGGTGCGACGATGATGATGATAATGACGATGATGATGACGATGATTCCAGGTGTCGCGGAGCGCTGCCAAGACGGAGGTGTCTGACCTCCAGCACCTGGTGGAGAAGATCGACAAGGAGCGGTGTGATGATGATGACGATGATGATGACGATGACAATGGTGATGATGATGACGATGATTCCAGGTGTCGCGGAGCACTGCCAAGACGGAGGTGTGTGACCTGCAGCACCTGGTGGAGAAGAGCGACAAGGAGCGGTGTGACGATGATGATGATGATGACGACGATGATGATGATGATGATGATGACGATGACGATGATTCCAGGTGTCGCGCAGCACTGCCAAGACGGAGGTGTGTGACCTGCAGCACCTGGTGGAGAAGAGCGACAAGGAGCGGTGTGACGATGATGATGATGATGATGATGACGATGATGATGATGATGATGATGATGACGATGATAATGACGATGACGATGATTCCAGATGTCGCGCAGCACTGCCAAGACGGAGGTGTGTGACCTGCAGCACCTGGTGGAGAAGAGCGACAAGGAGCGGTGTGACGCGGTGCAGGAGCTGGAGACCCTGCGGGAGCACATCGACCAGCTGCAGACGGACTGCGACACCTACCTGGAGGAGAAGAAGACCTACTGCGCCAAGGTACTGCACTGCAGGGAGGGGGAGGGGGTGGTGGGGTGGGGGATGGAAAGGCATTGCCGGTGAGAAGTGTCTGTATTTCCGATCGGAGGCTTCGCTTATTGTGCGATTCCTTCTTCTTCTCAGGGCAGGAGGGGGATGGGAAGGCATTGTGGGAGAGAGTGTCTGCATTTCCGATTGGAGGCTAGGTTTCGCTTATTGTGCAATTCCTTCTTCTTCTTCTCAGGGCAGGAGGGGGATGGGAAGGCATTGTGGGAGAGTCTGCATTTCCGATTGGAGGCTAGGCTTCGCTTATTGTGCAATTCCTTCTTCTTCTTCTTCTCAGGGCAGGAGGGGGATGGGAAGGCATTGTGGGAGAGAGTGTCTGTATTTCCGATCGGAGGCTTCGCTTATTGTGCGATTCCTTCTTCTTCTTCTCAGGGCAGGAGGGGGATGGGAAGGCATTGTGGGAGAGTGTGTCTGCATTTCTGATTGGAGGCTAGGCTTCGCTTATTGTGCAATTCCTTCTTCTTTTTCTCAGGGCAGGAGGGAGTGGGGGGATGGAAAAGTTATTGTGGGAGAGAGTGTCTGCATTTCCGATTGGACGCTTCACTTATTGTGCGATTCCTTCTTCTTCTCCTTCTTCTTCTTCTTCTTCTTCTTCTTCTTCTGCGTTCCCGTGCCATATGGCCATGATGGGTACGTAATGTGTCCGTTTTCCAGTTTTCACTGGTGTCCTCCTCGCTGCATTCAGCCGACACATTCCGATTTCGGAGGAGCTCAAAGGAGAAAACTACTTAAAAAAAGAATTTTTTGGAAAATAAAGACAGGAGAATGGGACCAATAAGTTCAGAAAGAAAGTAGATGACACAAAGCAAAGGGAAAAGGCAGAGTCAAAGAGAGAGAGACAGATCAGAGGAAGTTACAAGCACAGAACTTCTAGAAGGTGGAACTATTTGTGCAGAAGACCCCCCCCCCCCCCCCCCCGTATCCCTACCGGGGACTGTGCGATTCCATTTCGGTGACTTCTCACGCGTTTGGTTGTCAAAGTCAAAAATACTTTTATTTTCTCGTTAAGATAAATTGCAGCGTGGTATCATACCAGCACAGTGCAAATAAGAAAACGCATGTTCAAGCGTTAAGGTCCCCCAAAGTCTGAGTGTGGCTGCCCACGTGGCGGGGTAATCGAAAACGGTCGCACACGTAATGGTCTCATCCGTGGCTGATGCACTTGTACCCTAGTGCTCAAGTGTTTCTGCTATTGGGCTGAACCCTGGAGTCTTTTAGCCAGGGTACGACAACAACAACATCCATTAAAATGTCTGCCACACTATGACATACATTAATTATATGATATTCTATTCTTCTTCTTCGATCGCTCAGACAGTTACCTGTCAATTATGAGCGCAGATGCATCATGCTGCCGTTATGCGCCTAACTAAGAAATAGTTAGGCCCAGCAAGTCCTAACTTCGGCTGGAGGAAATCTTTTTGAAAGCGTTTCTTAAAAAAAGGCAGGAGAATGGAGCGGAAAGGCAGAAAGATAGTAGATGACAGTAAGCAAAGGGAAAAGGCAAGAGTCAAAGAGAGTGACAGATTAGAGGAAGTTACGAGCACAGAACTTCCAGAAGGTGGGGGGGGGGAACTATTTGATATTCAATTAATGTGACATCCCCCCCACTGCACAGGAGCTGAGCACGGAGCTGCACAACCTCAGCACGCTTAAGTCCGAGCTGGGTGGGGGGGGGGGGGGTGTAGGGGGAGGTGATGTCTGCCATACTGAAGCCTACCACACCACTCTGTACGGTATTCTAATAATGTGATATTCAGGTGCAGGAGCTGAGCACGGAGCTGCACAACCTCCGCACGCACAAGTCCAAGCTGGAGTCTGACCTGGGGGAGGGTGGGGGTGATGTCTGCCATGCTGAAGCCTACCACACCACACTGTACGACATTCTAATAATGTGATATTCAGGTGCAGGAGCTGAGCACGGAGCTGCACAACCTCCGCACGCACAAGTCCAAGCTGGAGTCTGATGGGGGTGGGGGTGATGTCTGCCATGCTGAAACACACCACACCACACTGTATGACATTCTGATACTGTTATTTTCAGGTGCAGGAGCTCAGCACGGAGCTGCACAACCTTCGCACGCACAAGTCCAAGCTGGAGTCTGACCTGGGGGAGGTGATGACCCGGCACCAGTCTGAGGCGGAGGAGTGGCAGCAGTTCCAGAAGGACCTGCAGGTGGCCGTCGTCATCGCCAACGACTTCCGCGCAGAGACCCAGGAGAGCATGCAGAAGGTCAGTAGACCTCTCAGTGTTGTTTTATATGTGCCCTGTTCTTTTATTATTATTATTATTATTATTATTATTATTATTCAGAAAACTTATTTAGCGCATTACCTTAACCCTTTCACCGCCGGCCATTTTTCAGCACAAAATTTCCATTAAACTTACCTGGGTAGAGAAAACAATATGTCTAATATTGGGGATTCCTCTGTGACATATTTAAAGTAAGGCCTATCCTTACCTCCCACAATTAAGAGAATAGGGTCTTTGGATTGCAGACCCTGATTTGATGCCTTTTAGTGACATGGGTGTTAAATCATTGTGGTGCAAAAATGCGACGTTGGCGGTGAAAGGGTTAAAGCTCAGTGCGCTTTACAAAATCACTAGGAAGTTAAAAAAGCGAATAAAAAGGCATGTGACACATACACACACACAGACTCACACGCGCAAGCGAACATAATGCAGAATACGTACACATTATAAACATAGCATTGAATAAAGCAAAACGAAGGTACAAATGTACAGACACTCAACATACATTCAGGAAAGCAAAAATCAAAACTATAACAGCAATATTAACCCTCTCACTCTGATCAATCGAACCGAGAATCTATATTGAGTACCAAGTGATGGGAAGTAACTCAGAACGTCACACCAAATCTTTTATTTAAAAAAATCACCCAGAATAAAGTCTAACTCGCATTTAATTTCTGAAAGATGCATATTGAATAGCAATGATGATATTTTCATTCCAAAGCTAACACACTGTCACACAACAAACCATGAATTGGAATTAAAAAAATCCGTAATGGCGCTCCGAGCATCGCGCCGAGTCAATACTGCGCACGTCACGTGGAAAGAAGAAAAACATTTGGGGTCACTTCGAAAAATCCGTTCAAAAAGACTATTGGGTGCTTTCCCTTGCTGTAAAAGCCAAAAACGGACCAGCGAGACTGAGGTAAAGGAAGCACTAACTTAGTATATTGCATTGTGGGTAGGGCAAAAGTGAAAGTGAAACTACTAGACCGGGCGTTCAGCGGGCGCAATCGGCGCATACAGTAGCCAATGGTTAGAAAAAAATCGGTCACATTTGACGTCTGTCCCAGAGAGGGTTAAGGGGGAGTAAAAAATGTCTATACAACTGCACAGACGTGCGCGCACATAAACTTATTCACAGACATCACACATATACATTCACGCAAACAATTATGCAAGCAAAAAACAATTATTCCCATTAATAAAGAACTTGACAATAAGAATTTCATGTACAAAAATGCTATTAAAGGTGGACCCTGACGGATGAGTTTTTGCAAGAAACACGTCGAGATCACCAGAAAGACAGCCTTTTCACACTCACTTTGCTCAAGTTTCCTAGAAATCAAACCATCAAAACGGCGATTCCTCCTTGGCGGAGATAGTAGCCATTTTGGATGGGGTGGGTGGAGGACACTCATTGTGGTTGAATTTGTTTTCTTTTTTTGTAGAGCAGTAAAAAAAAAATTGGAGCCATTTCCTTTGTTGTGAGCGAAACTCCTTTAGATAAACTGCATAAAATTTGAAATAAATAAATAAAAAGGTTTGTATTGCAAACATTTCATGCAAACGATTTAGCGGCCATTAGAAAAAAGACGTCACACGCCTTCTCTTTGGGTGAAATAATTTTACTTCCAGCACCTCCGCCAAGGAGGACTCGCCGATTTGACGGTTTGATTTCTGGGAACCCAGAGCAAAGTGAGTGTTACAACCTCTGTAAGTGTAAAGGGTGTTTTCCTGGTGATCTCGACATGTTTCTTACAAAAACTCATCCGTCAGGGTGCCCCTTTAAAATAGTCATACAAGCTTATGTGAACGTAAAAATTACTCTACCCACACATACATGCACGCACACACGCACACACGCGCACGCACACGCACACACACACACATGCACGCACAAACACACACACACACACACACACACACACACACACACACACACACACACACACACACACACACACACACACACACACACACACACACACAGAGCAAAGGAGAAAGTACAGTTGCCATAGCTCTTTGTCTTGGTTCTCGGAATAGTGAAAGTTCGGTTGTCTGAAGAAGAACGGAGTTGTCCGGTATGAGAGTAGATGTGCAGAAGATCAGAGAGATAGACAGGAAAGTAAGGGTCAGCTGTTTAATTCTTCCAGCACCATGGGCGAATGTATTTTGCCCGGTACGTCACGCTTCACTCCCACCAAAGGCAAAGTCGTTCACTGCCAAGCGGCCTGCCGTGTGTTTCTCTACTTTCAGAGCTTATGTCAGTCAGCTCAAGTCGGACATGCTGGGCCTAACTATTTGTTAGTTAGGCGCATAACGGCAGCATGGCGCATCTACGCTCATATGACAGGAAACTGTCTGAGCGAACAAAGAAGAAGAGCTTATGTCAATGATTATTTTTCGGTTAAAGCAACTCATGCGCACTCGGAAAAAAACAGTTAACCCCCTCTTGTCGGTTGATATGGCAACGGACAACCAAGAGCGTCAAAAATACATGACAGCAGAAGTGTTGAACCCTATGCAAATCACTAAGCCACCAATGAAATGCCCTCCCTCCTGCGTTCACATTCTTCTAACTCGTTCAAGTCGTTCCGGCCATATATGTCCGGAATCAATAGATAGCTGTCAATTGGATGCATTTGCTTCAAGGGAAGTAAATCTGTGAGCGCGCCATACCTTGGTCAAAAAGTGTTGTCTTCTAGTCCGTGAAATACTGTAATTGCACCGTCACCCCCACAGTGGTAACGCGTCCGCCTCGTGTCAAGTAAACCCGAGTTCGAACCTGGGTACAGAGGATTTTTTCCTCTCACTTTGCACTAGGCCTTACGGTCTGAACATGGAGTCTTTCGGAGGAGACGATAAACCGAGGTCCCGTGTGCCCATGCACTTGGCACAAGTTAAACCCAGTGGCAATGAAAAAGTTGTCATTTGGTCAAAATTTACCCACCTTCCTTCCTCATCAGTCACACAAAAATTGCATGCAAAAAACAAAATTGGGTGGCGCGCCTCTGGCTGCGACGCGCTCTCCAGGTGGGAGCAACCCGAATTTCACAGAGACGCCTCTGTGACTATAAAGTACCTAATACCTAATAATAATAATATACCCCCCCCCCCCACCCCCACCCCCCGCTGTGCAGGTGTCGGAGGAGAACATGTCCCTGAGGGAGAAGACCCTCAACCTGCAGTTGGAGCTGGACCGCGTGAAGAGCGAGGTGCAGGCCCTGAGGTCCGCCCGGTCCTTCGAGGAGTCACGCAACTCCTCCACCACCACACCCAGGGCCATCCTCAGCAACGCAGAGCTCAAGGGGAAGGTGAGGGGGGAGGCTGGGGGAAAGGGGGGGGGGTGAACGAGGATGGTTGGAGGAGGGAGGTGCAGGCCCTGAGGTCAGCCAAATCCTTCGAGGAGTCACGCAGTTCCTCCTCCACCACACCCAGGGCCATCCTCAGCAACACAGAGCTCAAGGGGAAGGTGAAGGGGGACACTGGGGGAAAGGGGGGGGGGGGTTGGGGGAAAGGGGGGGGGGGGGGGGCTGTGGGAAAGGGGGGAAACTGGGAAAGGTGGGAAAATTGGGAAAGGTGGGAAAATGTGGGAGAGGTGGGGAAAATGTGGGAAAGGTAGGGGAAATTGGGAGAGGTGGGGAAACTGTGGGAAAGGTAGGGGGAAATTGGAACTGTGGGAAAGGTGGGGAAACTGTGGAAAGGTGAGGAAACTGTGGGGAAGCTATGGGAAAGGTTAGGAAACTGGGAGAGGTGGGGAAAGGTGGGGAAACTGTGGGAAAGGTGTAGAAAGTGGGAGAGGTGGGGAAACTGTGGGAAAGGTGTAGAAAGTGGGAGAGGTGGGGAAACTGTGGGAAAGGTGGGGGAGACATGGGTGCTACTCTTTTATTTTTACACTGATTTCAGTATTTATAATTTTACCAGAGACTGAACTTCAGGTTTTTTTTAATTCATCAACAAACAAACAAAAAAATTGACCATAATCGATTTGGGGCGTTTTGAACTTGGTGATTCTATCTTGGAAGTTTACAAAGGCAATATAATAATTTGACAAGGCTTATCAGAATTGAACTCTCTCTGTCTATTATTTTAACTGTCTGTCTCATTATCTCTCTCTCGCCCCCCTGAATCGCCTGACAGGGTTCTGCCCCTGTACGCTGATGGGTCCATGGACCCCTGCCTTTCAGGGGTTTTTCAGTTTGGGGAGTTGCTACTCTTTCAGTTTTACACTGATTTCAGTTGTTTTTTAATTTGACCAGAAACTGAACTTCAGTTTTTCCACAACAACAACAAAAGTCAGCCACAAGCGATTTGGGGCGTTTTGAACTTGGCTGTTCTATCCTGGAAGTCTCTTTCAGGTTAACTGGAAAACAGCATGGTGATGCCATATTGTTTTCAGAAAGGCGATGTAATCATTTTACAAGGCTTATCGGGCTCAAACTATCTCTGTCCATCATTTTTAACTATCTGTCTCGTTATCTCTCTCTCTCTTGCGATGCCCCCCCCCCCCTGGAATCGTCCAATGGGGCTCTGTCCCTGTACCCTGCTGGGGCCCGTGGCGGCCCCTAGACCCCTGTCTTTCAGTTTTTTTGTAATTCTGGGGGGCTGTAACTGTCTATCTGTGTCGTTATCTATCTCTCTTGCAATGCCCCCCCCTGAATCGTCCAACGGGGCCCTGCCCCTGTACCCTGCTGGGGCCCGTGGCGGCCCCTGGACCCCTGTCTTTCATTTTTTTTGTCATTCTGGGGAGTTGCACCCAACTGTGCCGCGCGTGTTGTTGAGGTGGCGGGCTGTGTGGACCGGGAGCTGGTGGCGATGCGGGGGGACGGTGCGGGGCGGCGGCAGCAGCACGACCAGCGCAGCACCAGCCAGTCGCTGTCGGTCAAGGCCCTGATCCGCTCCATCGAGGACCAGAGGCGCTCGGGCTGCTCCTCCATGCACTCATCCCACGCCGGGTCGCGGCGCAACTCCACCGACACCGAGAGCTCCTTCGCCTCCTACCAGGTAGGGGGGGCGGGGGGGTACCCATCCCCAAGGATCAATGTCTAGGGCTCCCACTTTTCTGCAGTTTAGCGGATTTCAGCCCAAAATTTGAAAATAAGAATGTTATTTTCAGGTATTAACCCTTTCGCCGCCAGCCATTTCTTAGCCAAAATTATCCAATAAACTTACACAGGTAAAGAAAAGATTTTGTCTGAAATATTGGGGATTCCTTTACTACATTTTTTAAAAAGGCCTGTCCTTAACTCCCAAAATCAAGAACACAAAAATCATTGGATAACAGTCCCTGAATTCAAGGTTTTTAGTGACATGGGTGTTAGATCATTTGTGGTGCAAAAATGCGACGTCGGCGGTGAAAGGGTTAAAGAGATGGAACTCGCCTTGCCTTAACTTGTTCAAGTCGTTCCGGCCATATATGTACGGAATTAATAGATAGCTGTCAATTTGATTCGAGGGAAGTAAATCTGTGTGCACACCAAACCTTGGTCACTTCTAAACTCGCTTCGCTCCCTTAGACCACAATTTTGCTTTTGTAGTGGTTTGTTGTGGGGAAACCAATCGGTGTACAGAGTTTTTCTATATAAAGTCTATATATAAAAAAGTCTGATCTACCACTTCCCTATGTCTAAACCTGAAGTAAAAACCCGTAATCTTCTTTCATTTCTCCTTTTGTTTATGTATGTTTTGTTTGTGTGTTTGGCTGGAGTGATTTTTGTTGTAATAATTCAAAATCGTTGCGATGCGAATGAGTTAAGGCTGTGTCAGACCAATTGACATAAGCTAGAACACCAAGGCTACATCAAAACGTTGCTATGCTCTGCGTAGTTATGCAGGGATTGTCTTTTGCCGTGGCTAGCTCCTAGCATAACATCATCAGTCCAAAATCCTCTGAAGTCGGAGTGTGGCTGCCCATGTGGTGGGGTAAAACAAACAGTCACGCACATAATGTTCTCATCCCTAGCTGGTACATTTGTACCATAGTGTTCAAGTGCTTCGGCTGTTGGGGATGATCCCTGGAATCTTTAACTCATTCAAGTCGTTCCGGCCATATATGTCCGGAATTACTAGATAGCTGTCAATTTGATGCATTTGCTTCAAGGGAAGTAAATCTGTGTGTACACCATACCTTTTGTGTGTGGGTTGATGGTCTTCACAAATGAATATGTACCCTGTACCCTGCGGGGGCCCGTGGCGGCCCCTGAACCCCCGTCTTTCTGGTTTTTTGGGGGTCATTCCTGGGAGTTGCACCCATAGACCGACTGGTCAGTGTTCATTCTTCTCATCGTTGCCTGTGTCCAGGAGTTTCTCAAGTCGCCGACCTCTCCCCCTACCCCGTCTAGCCCCTCGTCCCCTACCAAAGATTTCCGGGCGGTGCTGAGCGGCGGCGTGGGGCTGGATCCCACCACAAAACCCTCCTCAGGGGGGTTGTTGGGGGTGGACCCCTCCCCCTCCTCCATCTCCTCCTCCTCCTCCAGCAAGGCCGCCAACAGACTGTCCGGCTCAGCGTTGTCCCCGGTGGCCGAGGCTCCTCCCAACCCCGCTTCTTCCTCCTCCACCAAGACGCCCAGGGTGGAGCCCGATTCGGCGTCGGCATCGTCTTCTGGTGGTGGTGGGTCTAGCAAGGCGGCTCCTCAGATTTCCTCTATCCTCAAGGACAGGGGAAATTCCAGGAGAAACAGCGCTATATGGTGAGAGCTCTGTGTGTGTTTGCGTGTGTGCTTGTGTGTGTTGTGTGTGTGTGTGAAAGAGAGAGAGTGGGTTCGCATCTGTTTTCACAGAAACTCCTGACAACTCCCAAGCGATCCCTGAAATCTGTTGTTGGTGAGAGAGAGAGCCTTCAGTTTCAGAGCACCCGCTGCCATCTGGAACTCCCTCCCTGAAGACCTCCGACATCAGCCAGTCTTTTCTTTCTTTCTTTGAAATCTCAGCTCGAGAGCTTCCTCTTCAAAAAAAGACTATTCTCTTCCGTAGATCTCTTGCTCTGTCAGTAATTCCCCTCCACCCCCACCACAACTAGGGTTGTATACTACTGTGTCCTTGTGGATTTCTTCTTCTTCTTCTGCGTTCCCATGCCATATGGTCATAATGGGTAAGGTACATATGTGTCCGGTTTTCAGTTTTCACTGGTCTCCCCGCTGCGTATAGCCGACGCATTCTGATTCCGGAGGAGCTCAAAGGAGAAAAATTGTTTGGTAGATTATTTTTTTTTAAAGGCAGGAGTACGGACCAATAAGTCAGAAAGATAGTAGATGACAGAGAGCAAAGGAAAAAGGCAGAGTCAAATACAGTGGCAGATTAGAGAAAGTTACAAGCACAGAACTTCCAGAAGGTGGGGGAACTATATGTCTGAAAGACTCCCCGGTATCCCCTCGGAGAGAGACTCGTGGAGGGGGCGGGGTCATCCAGCTCCCCGTATGGAGGCACGAGGCATCCACCCAGTGCCCCACTTGTGGGTTTCGAAGAGTGCGTGCGTGTCTGTGTGTGTACGTGTGTGTTTACATGGTATGTATTTATCCATTCATTGACATTTTGGTGCTTTTATGAACAGTGTACTGTTGGGTGGACGAGTTAATATGAACGGTGGGTGGCAGCGCATTCAGTTGCATAGCAAGAAATGCGCTTTACAAATGCTATATATATTATTATTATCTGAAACAGCGTTTTTGTGTTGTGTTCATGTCTGGTTTGAAGTTAAGCAAGAAGGTAAGTGCCTATTGTGGAAGAACAGAGTGGTAAGATTAATTTTGGGGTATTTGGTACTTTATTGTCACAGAGGCGTCTGTGAAATTCGGGTTGCTCCCACCTGGAGAGCGCGTTGCAGCCAGAGGCGCCCACCCAATTTTTTTATATTTTTGGGGGGCATGCGATTTTTGTGTGACTGATGAGGAAGGAAAGGGGGGGGGTGTAAATTTTGACCAAAAGACAACTTTTTCGTTGCCATTGGGTTTAACGTATCCTAAGTGCATGGGCACACTCAACTCAACTCAACTCAACTCAACTCGGTTCATCGTCTCATCCGAAAGACTCGACGTTCAGACCGTAAGGCCTAGTGCAAAGTGAGAGGAAAAAATCCCCTGTACCCAGGTTCGAACTCGGGTTTACTTGACACAAGGCGAACACGCTACCACTGTGCCACTCTACACATAAAGAATGTTGTGATTAGAGATGGTTAATTTTAAGATATTTTATTATGACTAGAGCCGAGGCGGTTGGTTAACTCGTGGTAGGTTTGATCAACATTGTTCTGGCTAAAGAGAGACTAGTGACGGTTAAGAAAAGGCAGCGATTTAATGCTCCAAAAAATAGATGATTTTGACCAAAAAACAGATGCTTGTGGCAAAAGAAAAGACCATCTAACCATATCCCTAACCCTAACCCTATCCCTAACCACGGAAAGAACCAAGAAATAGAGCAGGAGGGTGTGAATCTACATATTTGCCGAGAAATCGATGTACTAAGCCATGCACTTATACTATTTTTTTGCTGGAACCATTCCTTTTTTTGGTTGATAAATTTTAAGTCTTAAGAAAAGGCTTCAGCGCTGAATTGCGTGTGCTTTTTTTCCCAGTGAGATGGAGCGCAGCAAGGACAACAGCAGTAGCAGGGACCCCCTGTGCTCTCTGGCCAAGCAGATGGGGGGGTCCAAGCGCAACGCCCTGCTCAAGTGGTGCCAGCAGAAAACGCTGTCATACAACGTACGTAGGCCGCTGCTCCAATACTGCAGCTATGTGTGTCTCTGTCTGTCTCTTCTTCTTTTAAGGGGCTTATGGCCTATTCGAATAAACCGTTCAGCGTTCTTCTTCTTCTTTCCGATTGGGGATGTTTGTCCTGCCCCCTGCGCCCAAAGTCTTTTGTTTAGACTGCTATTGGCGCACAGGATGCACGCTTTGTGAGTTCGTGTCATCCATTCCACCGGTCCATAGATCGAAATTGGAGAAAAAAACCGAGAGTTGGCTCCCTTCTCAAATAATCGAACTTCCGTTTTTGCGACTTCCGGTTGTGTTTATGACAGCAGTAATGGCGGTCGGTAAGCGTTTACAGGACGTGTACGGGCTTCAAAGTTCGACTTTCTTTTGCGAGGTGTGTATCACCTTATAAACAAGAGCGCCCTTTGCTTTAATTTTTTTCAGATTTTTCTTGAAAATTGCCCTGTTCGCCTTATACGAAGCAGCGCCTAATGATCCAAAAAATACAGTATATATATATATATATATATATATAGTAACAGGGTGTGGACATCACCAACTTCAGCAGTAGCTGGAACGATGGACTGGCCTTCTGCTTCCCTCATGCACAACACACACACACACATGCACACGCACACGCACACGCACACGCACACACACACACACTAATGGTACATGTATATATATATATTTACAGGGTGTGGACATCACCAACTTCAGCAGTAGCTGGAACGATGGACTGGCACAGCACACACACACGCACACGCACACACACACACACACACACACACACTAATACAGTAATAGTACATATTGTATATATATTTACAGGATGTTGACATCACCAATTTCAGCACTAGCTGGAACGATGGGTTGGCATTTTGCACCCTGACGCACAACGCACACACACACACACGCACACATGCACTAAGACCTGGTTCACATTAGACGCATAAGTTCCATATGGAAAACCCTAAATAAGTGGAAGAAAGAAGGATACAAGTTTACGCATATAGGGGAAATTCGGACACATGCGCAAATCTTTTCCCTTCTTTGTTTCACTTATTTATGGATTGCGTACGGGTTTCCGCACGGAGTATCCGCTTATGTGTGTACACGGCCTAATGGTACATGTATGTATACATATGTTTGCAGGGTGTGGATATCACCAACTTCAGCAGTAGCTGGAACGATGGACTGGCATTCTGCGCCCTCATGCACAACTACCTGCCGGAGAAAGTGCCTTACAACACCCTGTCCTCGGAAGACAAGGTAACACCCACCCCACCCTCAAACCAGAGCCTGTGGTCATGAGCGCAGCTAACACAACTAATCCAGGATGGAAAATGCAAATTAGTCAAAGCTGCCAATCGGATTGGTAGTTTAGACTCCTTTTCATTCTCCATCCTGGATTAGTTGTCTTAGCCGCACCCGTGGCTACAGGCCTTGGCCTGTAAAAATATTATAATCAGGGCTCTTTATTTCAGGGATTTTTCAGTTGTTACCTTCTTAGGTCCATTTTTAGCATTCTTATGTCTACTTTTAGTATTCTTTGGTCCATTTTTAGCATTCTTATGTCTACTTTTAGTATTCTTTGGTCCATTTTTAGCATTCTTATGTCTACTTTTAGTATTCTTAGGTCCATTTTTAGCATTATGTCTACTTTTAGTATTCTTAGGTCCATTTTTAGCATTCTTATGTCTACTTTTAGTATTCTTAGGTCCATTTTTAGCATTCTTGGGTCTGTGTTTATCTTCTTTGGTCCACTTTTAGTATTCCTGGGTCTGTGTTTATCTTCTTTGGTCCACTTTTAGTATTCCTGGGTCTGTGTTTATCTTCTTTGGTCCACTTTTAGTATTCCTGGGTCTGTGTTTATCTTCTTTGGTCCACTTTTAGTATTCCTGGGTCTGTGTTTATCTTCTTTGGTCCACTTTTAGTATTCCTGGGTCTGTGTTTATCTTCTTTGGTCCACTTTTAGTATTCCTGGGTCTGTGTTTATCTTCTTTGGTCCACTTTTACAGTTTTAGTATTCTTGGGTCTGTTTTTTTAAATCTTCTTTGGTCCACTTTGGTCTGTTATTCGAAGACTCGGTTTTGGGAAGTAAGGATAGACCTTATTTTATATATGTCACAGAAGAATCCCCAATACTGCAGATGGATTTTGTTCTCTACCCAGGTAAATTTAATGGACATTTTTGGCTGAAATATGTCTGGCGGTGAAAGGGTTAAAGCAGCTAAGGTCCAATCTTAGTCCATCTGAGTCTAGTTTTTGTTTAGCGAGGTTCAAATTTAGTCCGTCCTTTTTAGTTTTCTTAAGTCTGTGCGTCTTCCATTGTGGTCCATGTTTTAAGATTCGCTTTAGTTTCGTAGTAACTCGCTAACGACGCTTTTGAAGAAACTTCAAGAAAGAAAGAAAAAGAAGAGTGCTGTGCAGTGTTGTGTTGCTTAGCTCGGTATATTTTAATGTTTGACTTTGTTGAAGCAAAAACTTGGAAGGTGAAATGAACAGGGGGCCGTTTCACAAGGGCTAACGTTTCGTCACGCTCGCTCAAATTGGCAAAAACGGTCTAAGAAACGCCCTTCGTTTGCCGATAGTTCGCGTGGCGTTTTGCTCTCAGTCGAAAGGTGACAAGCGGCGAACTATCCGGAACTAGTCGGGGGTGAATACGTTTCTTGTTTTTGATTGGTCCATTCAAGTTTGTTTAAAATAATTAAAAAAATTGACCAATCAGACAAGAGCTTGTAATATTCTTCCGCAAGCACTTTCAAAAGTGTTTCTTAGGCCCTGTTTGCCGTGAGCGTTATTCGCGCGGCGACCGTTATCTAGAGAAACTCGACCCTGAAGTATGGAGACAGATCTGAGGGGGGAAGAAGCAACAACAAAAAAGCTCGACATTTGTCAACATTTCGATTTATTAATCTTTGTCAAGACTTCCAGAATGAAGTATGGAGGGCTGAATCTGTTTGTGGATGAAGGAAAAAACCAAATTACCGGATTGTTTGTTTCGGAGACTGCTCTCAGTCCCTGGGGAAAAAAAGGAAAAGAAAAATTCAGTGCAGTGTCTGTAGCTGTAGACTTCAATGTTTAACTTGGGGCAGTGGATGGATGCCTCGTGCCTCCATGCAGGGAGCTGGACACCCCCGCCCCCTCCACAAGCCTCCCCACGTAGGGATACCAGGGGGTCTTTCGTACAAATAGTTCCCCCACCTTCTGGAAGTTCTGTGCTTGTTACTTCCTCTGATCTGTCACTCTCTTTGACTCTGCCCTTTCCCTTTGCTTTCTGTCATCTACTATCGTTCTGACTTATTGGCCCCATTCTCCTGCCTTTTTTTCTCTCCAAACAATCTTTCAAATAATTTTCTTCTTTGAGCTCCTCCGAAAATCGGAATGTGTTGGCTGTACGCATCGGGGAGACCAGTGAAAACTGAAAACCGGACACGTACGTATCTTACCCAGTATGGCCATATGGCCTGGGAACGCAGAAGAAGAAGAATGTTTGACTCTTCTAGCGCCGTGCATTTTTTACGTTTTTGGTTGTCCGTTGCATCTCAACCGACAAGAGTGGGGTACCCCCGGTAACTGGTTTTTCGAGCTCGCGTGCATTGCTTTAATGAAACAAAATCACTTGACATAAGCTCTGAAAATAGAGAAAGACACGGCAGGCCACTTGGCAGTGAATGTCTTTGCATTTGGTGGGAGTGAAGTGTGATGTACTGGACGAATGTATTCGCCCGTGGTGCTAAGAAGAGTTAATTCTGTGGAAATGGAAGTTTGAAAGGTTGATTGAAGTATAAAGGGCTGAAACCTGTGTGGAAGAAAGAAAAACCAAGTTCCCTGATAATTTGTTTTTCAGCGGAGGAACTTCACCTTGGCCTTCACAGCCGCTGAGAGTGTGGGCATTGCATCAAGTCTGGTGAGTCTGCTAGTTTTTTTTATGGTTATTTACTAGTGCTGCAATCCTCCGAAGTCGGAGTGTGGCTGCCCATGTTTTATTTATTACAGACTAGAAGGTGCATCTTAATATATAAGGTGCATTCCCCCAAATTTTACGTCAAAATCTGAGTTAATTATACTGGTTTCTCAATTATCAATCATTGTTAAGAAACGCAGGGATTTCAGTGGGGGGGGGGGGGGGGGGGGGGGGGGGGGGGGGGAGTACCGTCTGGGTCAGGGGAAAAGAGTATCTAGTACTTAGTAAGTAAACTACGGTGCCGTGGAAATCTGATGAGACAAGACTGAAATTCAATTTTGAGGAGAAAAATTTTGCCATAAGAAGGATTGTTGTTGTTGTTGTTCCCTGGCTTAACGACTCCAGGGATCATCCCAACAGCCAGAGCACTTGAACAATTCAGTACAAATGCACCAGCTAGGGATAAGAGCATTACGTGTGTGACCGTTTTTGATGACCCCGCCATGTGGGCAGCCACACTCCGATTTCGGAGGATTTTAGACTGATGATGTTATGCTGGGAGTTTGTCATGGCTAAAGACAACCCCTGCACAGCTATGCAGAGCATAACAACATTTTGATGTAGCCTTGGTGTTCTAGCTTATGTCAACTGGTTTGACACAGCCTCATGCCAAGGCAAAGGAGGATTTAATCAGGACCTAAAAATTATTGTGAATTACCGTGTTTTTTTGTGCTATAAGGTGATACTTTTTCCCAGACTGAGACCCCTGCGCCTTATAATATGACTACTAAAATAGTTAGAAAATATAACCGATTCTGAATTTTGTGTAAAATTTGGGGCGTGCGCCTTATAATCAGGTGCACCTTGTAGTCCGAAAAATACAGTATACGATTTTTTTTGTGGTACCTGTTTTTGAGTTAGAAGGTTTGGGCTATGTTGTCTTATTGGTCACTGCAACTAGGGTTATTAACGCCCTTGACAGCGAGAGTGAAGCCCTTGTTGGTCAGTATCCAAAAGGGCATTCACTCTTGCAAAAGGCAGCCATTTGGCGGCCTCAAATAGGGTTATTGACGAGAGTTACGCCCTTGTTTGATCAGTACTCAAACATCTACCAGGGGCATTCACTCTAGCAGAAGGCGGTTGTTGCAGTGGCCAATAGTTGGTCAAATGTGGTACAGTGGAACCTCCCTTACAAGGCCTTCAAAAACCATCCCAAATGAGGGAGAGGTCCTGTAAGGGAGGTAATTTTGATATTTACAAAGAAGGGCAATGTCTCAGAGAAGTAGGTCTTATGTGGGAGGGAATCTTATAATGGGAGGTCTTATAAGGGAGGGGTCCTGTAAGGGAGGTAATTTTGATATTTACAAAGAAGGGCAATGTCTCGGAGAAGTAGGTCTTGTGTGGGAGGGAATCTTATAATGGGAGGTCTTATAAGGGAGGAGTCCTGTAAGGGAGGTAATTTTGATACTTACAAAGAAGGGCAATGTCTCAGAGAAGTAGGTCTTGTGTGGGAGGGAATCTTATAATGGGAGGTCTTATAAGGGAGGGGTCCTGTAAGGGAGGTAATTTTGATACTTACAAAGAAGGGCAATGTTTCAGAGAAGTAGGTCTTGTGTGGGAGGGAATCTTATAATGGGAGGTCTTATAAGGGAGGGGTCCTGTAAGGGAGGTAATTTTGATACTTACAAAGAAGGGCAATGTCTCAGAGAAGTAGGTCTTATGTGGGAGGGAATCTTATAAGGGAGGTTCCACTGTAATGTGACTGATAATACAGTGGTACCTCCCTTATAAGACCTTAACAAATCATCCCAAATGGGGTCTTATAAGGGAGGGGTCCTATCAGGGAGGTAATGTTAATACTTACAAACAAGGGCAATGTCTCCGAGAAGTAAGTCTTATAAGGGAGGTAATTTTGATACTTACAAGGAAGGGCAATGTCTCTGAGAAGTAAGTCTTATAAGGGAGGTAATTTTGATACTTACAAAGAAGGGCAATGTCTCTGAGAAGTAAGTCTTATAAGGGAGGTAATTTTGATACTTACAAAGAAGGGCAATGTCTCTGAGAAGTAAGTCTTATAAGGGAGGTAATTTTGATACTTAAAAGAAGGGCAATGTCTCTGAGAAGTAGGGAGTCTTGAGTGAAAATAGGGTTTTTCGGCCTTTCGGCCATGTGGGGCATTTGTAAATACAAAGAACAATACTGGAGGCAATGACTGGAGGCAGTGCTAATCCAGTAAAGTCCCGATTTTTTAATAATACAGATATGTGTAGCAGTAACCACACCTCGATTAAACCTCATTGGCTATGGTACCACCACAAGATTGTAGTGTAGGGAGTCTTATGTGGGAGGGAGTCTTATACTGGGAGGTGTTGTAAGGGAAGTTCCACTGTAGCATCGTCGTGTGCGGTGTGTGTCCAGAACCTGAACGACATGGTGGCCATGGAGCGGCCCGACTGGCAGGCCGTGATGACCTACGTCACCAGCATCTACCGGCATTTCGAGGTGGACGTCAAGATGACCTCCTCCATTACCACTGCTGCTGGAGGGGGGGCGTCGCCATGCTCCTCTTCATCCTAGCCTGGTCACTTACTGCCACCATGCGTGTGTGTGTGAATTGTGTGGAGACTCTCTCTAATGGGCAGACGGCTTTTGTTGGGAGTATCCCCATTGGTTTCCTAATAGCTTGACATCTGCCACCGGTGTGTGTGATTCAAGTTGTGCTGTGTGTGAATTGTGTGGAGATCAGCGTCTGAAGACTCTTGTCTAACGGGCGGTTAAACAGACGGCTTCTGTTGGGAGTATCCCCGTTGGTTTCCTAATAGCTTGACTGCTGTGTGTGATTCAAGGTGTGAATTGTGTGGAGATCAGCGTCTGAAGACTCTTGTCTAACGGGCGGTTAAGCAGACGGCTTCTGTTGGGAGTATCCCCGTTGGTTTTCTAATAGCTTGACTGCTGTGTGTGATTCAAGGTGTGAATTGTGTGGAGATCAGCGTCTGAAGACTCTTGTCTAACGGGCGGTTAAGCAGACGGCTTCTGTTGGGAGTATCCCCGTTGGTTTCCTGATAGCTTGACTGCTGTGTGTGATTCAAGGTGTGAATTGTGTGGAGGTCAGCATCTGAAGACTTTCTAATGGGTAGACAGCTTCTGTTGGGAGTATCCCCATTGGTTTCCTGATAGCTTGACTGCCGCCGGTGTGTGTGATTCAAGGTGTGCTGACCAGCGTCTATCGACACGCTCTTTAGAAACAGACTTGAAGCACAGGGCTACTGTCGGAGAGCATCCACCCCCCTCGCCTTCCCTGTAGCTTGACCACTACTGTGTGAATCAAATCTCTCTCTGTGTGTGTGCTGAATCTACTGCATCGTCAGTGTGTGGTGCAGGGGGGTTCTCCTGTTGCATTTTTGAATCATCTCCCCTCGCTTTTTTGTCGTAGCCTGACCGCCTGGTTGTGTGTTTATAAATGCGCAGAGTCTGTGTCTACATCTTATTAGTGTGTGGTGCTTCTGTGCTGGAATTGTTTAGTTGAATATTGGGAGCATCTCCCTTCCCTCTTTCGTCGTAGCCTGGCCTCCTGCTGTGTAAATGTTCTATGTATGTGCGGGGTCTGTTGAAATGTACGTACGTGTAGTGTGTGTGGCTGGATTTTGTCATTGGATTTGGAAGCATCCTCCCTTCCTTTTCTCATAGCCCGACTATATTATATATGTGCCGGGTCTATGGCTGTCTTAGTGTGGGGTGCTGGCTTTCTTGGTGATTTGGAGCATCTTCCCTTTCTTCACAGCCTGACTATTGCCTGTCAGTGTGTGCTGTATGTTAGGTGTGCTGAGCCTACTGGTGTGTGTGTGACTGTGGTGAACTTTCTTTTCTAGCTAGACGTCTACTATCTGTGTGTGTGATGCTGATATTTTCAGTCGAACATGTGTTTACGTGATGCTGATGTGGTGCTTGGCATTTCTTGAGTTGAACGCTTATGCTCGAGGGTGTGACACTGAATGTGCTGTGGACGTCTTCAGTCGGGCATCTGCTACGTGTGTGTGATGTTCAACTGCTGTGGATCCCTTCAGTTTGAAATATCCCCCCCCCCCTTTTTTTGTTTGCGTCTCCTCGCCTCCTTGTATTCAGTTGTAACTGTAAACAAGCGACACAAATCAATTAAAAATTGGGACCAAGACTGTCTTTCTTCAAGAATGGCTGCTCTACCATTACAACACCAGCGGTTCAACACGAGACCAAGATCTTTGGATAATATCTCAAACATGAGCCTGCTTTACGATTTCGGCACCAACTATTGTCGTCAATACCCAGTCCTGAAATTCTTCCTGCCCTGTGTATGTATGAGACTTTGATTTGGTGACGATACCCGCTTTTTTCTCTCCCACGAGTTAGAAAGATTCTGGAAAGCAAAATGAACAGAACTAAATGGTTTATTCCTTTGTTTCACTTTTCTTTCGATTTGAAAAGATTGGGATACCGTATTTTACGGACTACAAGGCAATATTTTTTCTGAGACCCCCGCGCCTTATAACGTGACTGATAGTAATAATATAGTAAGAACATTGTGTGCCTTGTAGTCCGTAAAATACAGTACATACATAGCATTCTGTCAAACTAGTTGTCCTTGGAAGACAAGCTGCTTGGCTTCAATAATCTGTGTTTGATTACAAGTAGTGCTTTTGTTTTCTAGTTGATTTGTGTGTGTGTGGGGGGGGGTTATGGTGAGCAGATTTGTGTGTGTGCGTAAAGCTGGCAGTGTGTGTGTGTGTGTGTTCTTCAGTGCTTTACATACCTCGTTGGCTTTGTGTAGTCCCAAGTTTCTCTTTTGCCAATTTTCGTTTTTTAATTGTTATCATTCACCTTTTTAAGTTGTGCCGGCTGAGATTGTCGATTCAATCATTTTTTGTTTTTACTCCCCTTTTTTTTATAACAATTATCTCCCCTTCCAGTCCCTCGCACACCATAGATGGTGATGGGTGTTCGTGCTCCCCCCTGTCTGTGCTTCCATTTCTGGTACAGGGATAGTATTAGGTACTTTATAGCCACAGAGGCGTCTGTGAAATTCCGGTTGCTCCCACCTGGAGAGCGTGTCGCAGCCAGAGGCGCGCCACCCATTTAAAATATAAAAAATTGCATGCGATTTTTGTGTTGCATGCAATTTTTGTGAGGAAGGAAAGGGTGGGGGTGGGTAAATTTTGACCAAATGACAGCTTTTTCGTTGCCACCGGGTTTAGCGTATGCTAAGTGCCTGGGCACATGGGACCTCGGTTTATCGTCTCATCCGAAAGACGAAAGAGAAAAGCTTGTGTTGGTTTAAATTGGAGCGCCAGAAGGCAGACTGTGTACGTTTTGTTTTGTGGATTTGTGGACATAACATCTGCATTTGATGACAACGACGACGATCTCTCTTGTGGTTTGTCTACTCGGGAAGGTCTACCCTGCATTTTTTTAGTTATGGACGAAAGTGTTCTGTACAAAACACGACCATTATTATGATGATGATGATGCACTGAAATTACGATGCACAAAACATCTTCAACTTTTATTGATCAATATTGGTTTTAAGGATAAGGAAGTATTTTACACAACGTTTTTTTAAATTTGTTTGGTTTTTAATGCGTAAGATTATTGGACAATGCAAAGACAAGAATATCCGTTTTTGAGCATGACTCGTTTCTTTCCGTAAGCATAAAGAGAGAAGCACACACACAAAAACTTTGATCTTTTAACATTTCTTTTAATATCATTATTTATAGCATGTTTCTTCTAATAGAGAGTTCTGCGTCTGTGTGCATGTGGATTCATCATTTGGAGTAGGACCTTTAGCGCTTGAAATATAAATAATCAGAAATAGTGTGTTGTCCATCCGCCATCGCTGTGTTTGGTGTGGTGTTGCTTTTTTTGTATGTGTGTTCCATTTCTAATTGTTCTCACCAATACTTGTCTCAGCACCTCATCATATTCAGGCCCCCCCCCCAAAAAGACGATTTTTGGTTGAAATGTCTCAGCAAATACTGCAAAATAATTAGTCTCACATTTGTTGTCAGCTCAAAAGAATTGCAAAGAGAGAAAACCAAGTGGGTCTTTTCCACTATTGTGTACCACCAATCTTTCCACGAATTGTATGTTGAATATGAATTGGTGTTTAATTAAATGCTGCCCCCACCCCCTCTCCCCCCTTCCTTTCTTCTTCCACCTTGTATCGGGACCATGACCACGCTATTACACAAATTATATGAGAGCTATTATATGGGCGTGGGTGTGATATTCCTGAGTTGTGCTTCTCGAATTTGCCTGGTGCTTTTTTTTTTCCCCCATCTTGATTTGAGGGTGTTGTTTTGTGTGTGTGTGTGTTCGCGTGTCTCTTGATAATCTTTTTAAAGACCCCTCACGTCACGTGTCACGTTCCCTCTTATGCTAGGAAGATTTCTTACCAGCTATTAGAGGGAAAACACGTGAAAACTGTGATTTTGATACGTGACGTGGTGGGTCTTTTAAAGAAGTCTAGAAATGTACCAACAGTCGTTGACCTGACCTGACTCGTTTCGGTGCGCGGAAGGTGCGGTGATGAATGGATTGGCCTATTTATATGCAAGACTTTGCGTGAGCGTGCTCCGACATTGAGATTCTGATCATCAACAGTGTGTACACGCTAACTCTCGAGACTCCGGGCACTTTCAGATTTCATAGGTTTCTGTACCGTGTGGGTGAAGGGTCATAAAGGCGAACTTGGCACGTTCTGTTTTGAGAATGATGCTTTGTTTGTCTCCCTTTGGCTCTGATCCACTCATTGCTAGATGATTGGTATCATAATCAACTTTGGTGGATTAATTACAAAGAGAGTTCTCCCCTTTGTTCAATTTCATAGGTTTCGTTGTCTCCGTGGTGACTTGAAATATCAAGCTTCACATTTTACATGGTATTAATACTTTGGGGTTTTGTATTTCAGTGTTTAAGGAAAAGATGGAATGGAACTTGGCACGAATGACTGTGAACTTGAATTTTAGGTCCAGGATCTGTTGCTGTCTCTGTACATATTTGAACTTTTTCTCTTTTACAAACATTGATATATTTTTTTGGGGCGTGGACAAACATGCTTTACGGAAAAGTGAATGAGAATGATAAGGTGAAAGTGCTCTTCCTGCCTGGGATTGGTAAAGTATTTGGGGTGAAATGATCATTCAGGTTTCTTTAGAGCAGTTATTGATGAGCTTTAAAAGGCCTATGCTGTGCCTCAGTTAGCAAAACCGTTTAGTTGTGACCTTTTATTGCTTGCTTTTTTCACCGCAAAAATTAGAAAGCTTTAGAAGAGAGTATCTTGGGGTCTGGGGATTATTTCTTCTAATATATCGGCTTACATTAAGCGATTAAAAAGTGAACCAGTTTGCGGGCAGACAAATTTATGGTGAGGTTACTTACTCTGGTGTTGTTTTTTTTAAATGATTATTTTTTAATTTCTAAGTTCAGCAGAAATGTATCGATGTTATTATCAGTGGGTTTTCACATGTTTTGTCTAGCTACACGAGAAGACTAGAGCTGCAATGTTGCAGAGTTTTCAACTATTGATTCAAATTTAATGAGAATTGTAGGGATTTTTCTTGTTTGAAAAACACTTTTTTATTTTAATCATCTGCGACTTTTAAAGTTTTAGTGTTTTAAAAAGAACTGTATTGGCAATGGAAGTTGCAGAATGTGCCAAAAAATGAGTGGTAGTGTTTTTTTGTTGTTTTGTTCTGTGGACTTGGCATACAAAAATATATCATCAAATGAACAAAGCGAGTTGTGCGGGAATCGTCAACACGACAATTGTTTCTTATGAGATTTGGACAAAAGGCGAGTGTCCCACTTTGCGACTCTTACTACAAACAACTTGGTGCTTGCTTTTTACTGAGTGAACTACTGGACCTATCTTTCAGCTGATTGAGAAAACGAAGTGAGGAAAAGAAAATCATCTCTTCTTGAGACTGAGAGAGAAAAGATGAGGATTCAGAGATGGGATATGTTTGCAGTGAAAAGTACTGATACAGTGTGAGACTCAACGAGCCTTCATCTCTTTCCTTGTGTGGTTGTGAAAGAGAAGAGAGTGGGGATTACTGACTGGTGAGTGTTAAAGGTGGACCCTGACGGGTGAGTTTTTGCAAGAAGCACGTCGAGGTCACCAGAAAGACAGTTTTCAAGGATCGGAACACTCACTTTGCTGTGGTTTCCTATAAATCAAACCGTCAAAACCGTGATTCCTCCTTGGCGGAGACGCCGGAGAGAGTAGCCACTTTGGATGGGGTGGGTGGAGGACACTCATTGTGGTTGAAGCTTTTTCTTCTTTGTAGTGCAGTGAAACAAAAATTGGAGCTATTTCCTTTGTTGTGAGCGAAACTTCTTTTGGTAAACAGTATAACTTTTCTTTTCTTTTTTAATAATAAAAAGGCTTGTATTGTGGAAATTGTGTGCAAGCGATTTGGTCTAAACTCAGGCGGCCATTAAAAAAAAGAAATCACATGCCTTCTCTTTCACTGAAACAATTTGACTTCCAGCACTTTGCCAAGGAGGAATCGCCAATTTGGCGGTTTGATTTCTAGGAAACCAGAGTGAAGTGAGTGTTGCGATCTCTGTAAAGGGTGTCTTCCTGGTGATCTCGACGTGTTTCTTGCAAAACTTGTCCGTCAGGGTGCCCCTTTAAAGACCTAAGAGTGTGGATCTTACTGTGTGCATGCTGCCGTGTTTGCTTCTGGATGAAAATCATTGCGCGAGTGTTCTTTTATTGCGTTCTTCAGTGCAGACCACGCAGACTTTGGAGCCAAGTTTTTATGTGGCGGATATTTCAGCGAAAAACGAAAGAAAAGTTGTATTCTTCAGCTTTACTGTTGTGCTGTTCTTATTTTGAATATCTTGTTTTATGGCCCTTTTAATTCTAGCTTTCATGAAGGTCCCAAAAATCAACAGTCATCAGATTGAAGTTGTATTGGAAAAAAAAAGTTTTACTCATCTTAAGTGAAAGTTTAAAATAAGAGGAAAATAAAAAGTTTCATGAATCATTTTGTTCTACATAAGCACTTATAAACGAGCTTATAATGATGAGATTTAACTGCTTTGCTATGCTTTGATTCAAACCAAAATGTTGAGGACTGTTTTGGTCAGAATGATAATTGTGGTGTGTTTTTTAAAATACCTGCCTGTCTTCTTGATCTTTACTTGGGTACTTTTTCTTCCAGCTGGTAGATTCTTGCAACAAGTAATGATCAAAGATAAAGCAAAGAAAAAGAGAATGATTCAGGTTCAAGCTTTAATTGGATTGTAACCCTTAACCCTTTCACCGCCAACGTCGCATTTTTGCACCACAAGGATTTAATCACCCATGTCATTAAAACCCTTGAAATCAGTGTCTGTTAATGTGTTATTCAATGATATTGTGTTCCTAAATATGGGCAGTAAGGATTGACCCTATTCTAAATGTGTTACAGAGAAATCCCACAATACTGCAGACGAAATCTTCTGTAGCCAAGTATGCTTAAAGATAACGCCTAAAACATATGTCTTCTTTATGACTTTTATGAAACTGCACGGCCAATTTCAGCTGGTCAGATGATTTCAGAATCGTCACTCTGAAAACCTATGTCAGGGTTAATATTGTGAAAATTTCCATCTCGAGAGTTAAAAGTTATTCCCAACTTCAATTGTATTTAGTGGGAGTGTAGCAATTTGTCAGCCTTTTTCTTTGGGAAAAAAACCCTTTACAAACTGCAGACATTCGTTCAGATTATGAGGACCAAGTTGACGCATTTGTGTGTGGACCTGTGCATTCCATGCAATGTCTTGTCTAACCAACACTTCACCTTCATCATCCCATGAAGAAGAAAAAATTATCACTACGACCACAACTGAAAGATCTCAAGAAATTGTGTAGTGTACCCAAAAGCAGATTTGCTGTTTTATTTTACAAGATAAATTGAAGCATGACAGTATGTACGCAAGGTGGAAAGTTTTTTAAAATATAATTTCATAGTTATTGTCCACTATGGAATTGAAATAATTGCTTTCAAATCTTCAAGACATACCAGAGCTGGACATTTCACAAAGTTTTACCAGGCTAATCAACAAAGACGTTACCTTTAATTAATGATTTTTAATGCCATTATAAACAAGATACTCCTACGAGTTCATTAAAACACACCACCATTTTGATGTCTCCAAAATATGATGTCTTTTATTTTAAAAACTGTATGTTTGGTAAATGTTAAGAAAAAAAACCTCCTCTGCCCCCTTCCATTCATTTCAGGCTGTTCCATCGACTGCTGTGGCATTTTCAGATTACCGCTGACACTAAACTGACCCTAAACTTATCCCAAACCCTATTCCTAACTCTAACCTGAAACCACTATCGCATTCCCTTAGAGTTAGGGTTAGAAATAGGGTTAGGGATAGGTTTAGGGTCAGCTTAGTGTCAAATACACACACACACACAAAAAGTTGATGATACCTTATGATCATGTGCACGTAAATTCAGAACACAGTAATCTGAGAACGCGACAGCGGTTGACGGAACAGCCTGAAATAAATGGAAGGGGGCAGAGGAGGCGGGCTTTTCTTAACATTTGCCGAACGTTTCCTTCTATGTTTTATATGTGTGGGCAAAAGCCCGAGAATGAGAGAAGTGTTGATTAATGACTATATGAAAGCTATTGGTGCAATACTTGCAATACAGACTGTCGTGGCCAATTGTGGCAACACTTATTTGTAAGGCAAAGGTTTTAATTGATGAATTAGTTATCTTATTGCCGACAGTAATCATGGTTCATTCCTGCTCAATGTTTGTGTACTGTGCATGTGGAACGGAACATGTGTCTTTGGAGGACGTCCAACATTAAATTAAAGTATATTATTACTACTCCATTGTGAAGGAGAAAACTGCTTTTTTGTGTGTGTTCAGTTTGTCAATGAGAAAGTTGTGTTACAGTGCCAGTCTTTACTCTGAGAGGTATGCGTGTGTTTGCATGTGCAAGTGAATGAGCAAGTGAGAGAGGGGGTGGTGGGGGGAAGGGAAAGATTTTTAATAGACAATGCAAAGGAAGTGATTTCTATTTAAAAAAAAGATGTGAACTTTAAAAAAAATGTATTATGTACAGTGGAACCTCCCTTATAAAACTTCCCATTATAAGACTCCATCCCACATAAGACCTACTTCTCCGAGGCATTGCCCTTCTTTGTAAGTATTAAAATTACCTCCCTTATAAGACCCCTCCCTCACGGCCAAGGGTCCTTGACTATTCACTGTGTCTGTACATGTGATGCAAGTGAAATTGACCCATGGCCAATATTAAAATGATGCGGCTGTGCCCGGTGGAAGCTGTCTTTACCAGTGGCAGTTCTCCCTACACGCCGTAAAGAAGTGGTGGTTGTCAGTCACTCCACGGGTTGGAGTGAATGTGTTGGTGGCTCCATGAATGGAAGCTGTCTTTACCAGTGGCAGTTCTCCCTAGACGCCGTAAATAATTGTTGGTTGTTAGTCACTCCACGGGTGGAGTGAATGTGTGGGTGGCTCCATGAATGGAGCGAAGTCCCCTGAAGTCGGAGTATGGCCGCCCATGTGGCGGGGCCCTTTAAAAGCAGCCATACACGTAATCTTCCCACCCAAGGCCATGCGAAATGTTCACATGGCACTGGGTGTGGCCCCAGAGTGTTTAAGCTGGGGAACAAAAACAACAACCCCTCCCTTATAAGACCATTTTGGATGATTTTTTAAGGTCCTATAAGGGAGGTTCCATTGTACATGCATTTATAAAGATGTACCAGTACAACTTCATCAAACTTTCACTGCACAAAATCTGATTTGACTTTTATTAGGTTTTTTACCGATTTACAACTTTCTGTTAAACCATACATTAAACAAATGAGTTAAAACTTTTTTCTTCTTTTTTTTGTGCAATATGAAACTCAAAACAGACAGTTAGTAAAATGATATATTTATTTAAAATCAACATTGTAATCCCCATTTTTCATCCCCAATCTCCATAAGTCCAACTTAACTTACTTTTGTTGGTCTACTTGTTGAATATTCGATTGTAAAGTGCTTTGGGCTCATTTGAGGTAAAGCGCTATATACATGTATTATTATTAATTATTATTAACCGCCATTTGTTGCATACTAAGAAAAGAAAGAAGACAACTTGTAATATAATTCCCAAATTCCCATTATTATTATAAAGTATAACTCTTTCTTTTTTTCAAATGTGCATTAACACAACAGCAACAGCTAACAGTGTCATGCCATACTTTTTCTTCTTCTTCGTTCGCTCAGACAGTTTCCTGTCACATGAGCGTAGATGCACCATGCTGCCGTTATGCGCCTAACTAAGAAATAGTTAGGCCCAGCATGTCCGACTTCGGCTGAAGAAATCTTTGTAAGAATTTATAGAGAAAAAGGCAGGAGAATGGACCAGTAAGATAGAAATATAGCAGACGACAGTAAGCAAAGGGAAAAGGCAGAGTCAAAGAGAGTGACAGATTAGAGGAAAGTTACAAGCACAGAACTTCCCGAAGATGGGGGAACTATTTATGTGAAAGACCCCCCGGTATCCCCACGGGGATATCATGCCATAATTGAGCAACATTTGTTTTGGAAATAAAATGTTTAGGAAATCGAGTTCCATTTCATGTTAGTTTTATTCATATAAATCTCGTTCACCAAAGTTGAAATTGATTTAACAAAATTTGTTGAGAGAGACACGGCAAACTTTACAAACATTTGTCTCCAACAGACCTGACATTTTAAAGATTGAAAAAAAAAAGAAGTCAACAATAAACCAATCTAATCTACATACAGATTGTTACGAATAACATTAACAGTTCTGCTATTAGAAAGCTATGTAATGCACCAATATAAATGAATTCTCTAATATACTAGTAATATTTAATGAAAAGAAAACAGAATTTCTTTGCAGAAAACAATTCAGAATTACCGCCAAAAAAACATGACCAGTACTACATAAATCTCCAATGATTAAAATGAGATACATTCATATCACCCATACACACATTCTTAACTCACTCGGAACGAATGATCCGGCTCATGACTCGCACAACCGTTTAGGACGAATGGCCCGGATCCGGCTCATAAGTTTTCAAGAGGTTTTGATTTCTGGCGTGTAACCAGCTTTCCGGAGCGAAGTCATAACCTACTTTCAGTTTGCTTTGACCTTGCCTCTCTTGAAATCAACCAATCATTGCAGACTTTACATTCAGCTTTGGTTGTAGAGGGGGGTCAAAGATCGGAATGTGAAATTTTCCTTCTTTCTATGTGTTAGCTGTTTTCGTCAATAGGAAACAAACGACGAAGGTAAGGAATCTGATATTTTACGATCATTTAGTGCATGGTGTTGCTAATCTTTTCTGAAAATATTGATGCCTAACTCTTCATAACTTGGTTTTGGTGATTGTTTTACGAACCTAGTCAAATGCCCAGTCCCCACAGAACAAGGAGAAATAATTCAGCCAGTCCCGAGTGAGTAGTGTTTTGTTTTTGCGATCTAAAAATACTATCGGAAAGATTGTACAATTTCATCTACCCATATGCCCATGGCATACGCGGTATAAAAAAAAAAATTAAACACTATCTGACCCATAGCAATTAGAATCTTAGTACAATGAGATAGTACAGGCATACGTTTATATTGTGCGTTTCATTCAAGGAAATAGTAATACGCCAGGCTGTGTCAGACCAGTTGACATAAGCTAGACCGCCAAGGCTACATCAAAATGTTGCTATGTTCTGCATGGCTGTGTGGGGATTGTCTTAAGCCATGACAAGCTCCTAGCATAACATCAGTCTAAAACCCTCGGAAGTCTGAGTGTGGCTACCCACATGGCAGGGTAATCAAAAACGGTCACACACGTAATGTTCTCATCCCTAGCTGGTGCATTTGTACCATAGTGTTTCGGCTGTTGGGATGATCCCTGGAGTCTTTAAGCCAGGGTTAGGCCGGGTTCACATTAGACGCGTAAGTTCCGTACGGAAAACATTAAATAAGTGGAAGAAAGAAGGATAAAAGTGTACACATAATGGGGAAATTCGGACATTTTTTCCCTTCTTCGCTTCACTTATTGATGGATTGCGCACAGGTTTCCGCACGGAATATCCGCTTATGTGTGTACACGGCCTAAGACAAACAAACAAACAAAACATTCAAATAAATCATTTTCAATACCGTCTAATATCACGAGAAGTGGATAGACGTTAAATGAAAGACGCACACAATCATTTTCAAATGTAATGACATACTCGGTAAGCTTTGAATTTCACTCTCTCCTGCTTCTAAAGTAATTTCTGAAATTTTCATCTGGAAAAAACAAACACAAGCATGCCCCATGGGGATACCGGGGGTCTTTTGTACAAATAGTTCCCCCACCTTCTGTGCTAGTAACTTCCTCTAATCTGTCGCTCTCTTTGACTCTTGCCTTTTCCTCTTTGCTTACTGTCATCTACTATCTTTCTGCCTTACCGGTCCACTCTCCTGCCTTTGTTCTAGAATTTCTTACAAAGATTTTCTCCAGCCGAAGAGGGACATGCTGGGCCTATTTCTTTGTTAGGTGCATAACGGCAGCATGATGCATCTGCGCTCATATGACAGGAAACTGTTGGAGTGAACAACAAAAAAACACGCACAATCATTGTGATACAAGTATAAATTAAAGCCAAGTTGCAGTTTTAAAAAACATAAATGAAAGCTTATTTGGTACTTTATAGTCACAGAGGCATTTGTGAAATTTGGGTTGCTCCCACCTGGAGAGTGCGTCGCAGCTAGAGGCGCGCCACACTTTTTTGTGTGTGTGACTGATGAGGAATAGAGGGGTCAATTTTGAACAAATGACAACTTTTTGTTGCCATTGGGTTTAATGTGTGCTAAGTGCATGGGCACACGGGACCTCTCATCTGAAAGACTCCACGTTCAGACCATAAGGCCTAGTGCAAAGTGAGAGGAAAAATCCCCTGTACCCAGGATTCGGGTTTATTGTGCACGAGGCGAAATCGTTACCTCGGCGCCACTCTACACATAACAAAATTTAGAATATGAAAAAGAACATTTTTTTAAATTCAGCTTGAATAATAAAACCATTCAAATAATAATGCAAAATCATATCATGTAATACTCCTTTAATGCATAAAACACAAAAAGCCATTCTCGTAATTCAAATAATGCAAAATCATATGTAATATTTACTCCTTCAATGCATAATACAGAAAAAGCCATTCTCGTTCAAACATCCGTACAAGTTAGGTTTTTTTTTCTTCTTTTTAAAATCTATCATCATCATTCTGAACTCTTTTATATCGTAACGCATAGTCCTGTATCCCGATAAATGAAATAAAAAATTAAAAAAATGTTTTAAATGTTTACAAGGTTTGCACAAAGCATTTTTAGTTGACTGTCTTTTCGTAGTTTTCAGACCATGCTGATTTTTAAATATATCTTCTTACCAAGATGGGAGAATCGACATATTATCTAAATGTTTTATTAGGTACATAGGTACTTTATAGTCACAGAGGCATCTCTGTTAAAATCAGGTTGCTCCCACCTGGAGAGCGCGTCGCAGCCAGAGGCACGCCACCCATTCTCTTTTGCATGCAGAATGATAAGGAAGGAGGGGGGGGTAAATGTTGACCAAATGACAACTTTATCGTTGCCATTGGGTTTAACATGTGCTAAGTGCATGGAACATGGGACCTCAGTGTATCGTCTCATCCGAAAGACTCCACATCAGACCGTAAGGCCTAGTGCAAAGTGAGAGGGAACATCCCCTGTACCCAGGTATTTGTAAAGTTGACTGTCAAGCCCACTGGCACTTTGTTCATTTGTTAGTTTTCCTTTTTTGTGGTACACTTACTGGGAGGAGGATCCGGCGCGTGTTAACCCAATGACTCCCAACCATTCGAACCGGGAATCGATCCCAGTTCCCGAGAGATGGGAATTAACTCCGAACGTCACACCAAATATTTTCATTAAAAAAAATCACCCAGAATAGTCTAACTCGCATTTCATTTCTGAAAGATGCATATTGAATAGCAATGATGATATTTTCATTCCAAAGCTAACACACTGTCGCACAACAAACCATGAATTGGAATTTAAAAAATCCGTAATGGCGCTCCGAGCATTGCGCCGAGTCAATACTGCGTCACGTCACGTGGAAAGAAAAAAACAATTTGGGGTCACTTCGAAAAATCTGTTCAAAAAGACTAGTGGGTGCTTTCCCTTGCTGTAAGAACCAAAAACGGACCAGCGAGAGTCAGGAACAGGAAGAACTAACTTAGTATATTGCATTGTGGGTAGGGAGAAAGTGAACGTACTAGACTTGGCGTTCAGCGGGCGCTTATGGGCTGCATGAGTTGACAAAATTCGGTCGAATTTGGCGTCTGTGTCCTAGAGAGGGTTGTGGGAGTGGACGAGTGCCACGGTGTGGGGGTGTGGCCCACGTGTGTATGTGAACGTACTAGACCTGGCATTCAGCGGGCGCAATCGGCGCTTACGGGCTGCATGAGTTGACAAAATTCGGTCGAATTTGGCGTCTTGTGTCCTAGAGAGGGTTCAAACAGACAATTTTCGGAAGAACAAAGACAAGGGGAGAGCACTATGTGAAAATGAGAGTAGTCTCCCTTGAACGAATCGGTCAAACCACAACAATCAAACGCAGCACGAGGCGAGTTCATTGGTGCGAGTGTAACTTCCTGTTTGTGTTTTGACCCATTCTGTCAAGGGGGATCACTCGCATTCACCGTGCGATTACTCCCCTTGATTATTTGCGAACATTTCCTATTGCATCCAGCATCATAGTTATGGATCCTTGTTAAGTTAATCCAGGATCCTTATAAAATGTTCATGGATCTTTGTTCTTTTCTAATACTGTTATGACAAATAATATCATTCAAAGTAAAAGGGCAATGTCAAACTTTCCCCCCATGGGGATACCGGGGGGTCTTTTGTATAAATAGTTCCACTTTCTGGAAGTTCTGTGCTTGTAACTTCCTCTAATCTGTCACTCTCTTTGACTCTGCATTTTCCTTTGCTTACCGTCATCTGCTATCTTTCTGCCTTACCGGTCCATTCTCCTGCCTTTTTTCACGAAACACTTTCAAAAAGATTTGCTCCAGCCGAAGTCGGACTTGCTGGGCCTAACTATTTCTTACTTAGGCGCATAACAGCAGCATGACGCATCTGCGCTCACAATTGACAGGAAACAGCGATCGAAGAAGAAGAAGTAATATCAAACCACAAACTAATTTTGGCTTTTTTTTTGTCATGGCACCAATACCTTGCTTGAGACGTGGAAGAGATTTGGTTTTTTAATTTGATACAATTATCTATTCGTTATCTATAAAAAGCTGTTTGACAATAACATTTTTAAAAACTCTTAGACAATCAAACCAAAAAACATAAGGCAGAATCAAACCATGAGTTTACAAAGTACACACGCATAAATAAGATTGTACAGTTCAAACTATTATTTGCGGCATTATCTATTCGTTATCTGTAAAAAGCTGTTTGACAGTAAAATTTAAAAAACTCTGACATGAGACAATCAAACCAAAAAATATAAAGCAAAATCAAACCATGAGTTTACAAAGTACACACGCATAAATAAGATTGTACAGTTCAAACTATTATTTGCGGCATTATCTATTCGTTATCTGTAAAAAGCTGTTTGACAGTAAAATTAAAAAAACTCTGACATGAGACAATCAAACCAAAAAATAAAGCAAAATCAAACCATGAGTTTACAAAGTACACGCGCATAAATAAGATTGTACAGTTCAAACTATTATTTGCGGCATTATCTATTCGTTATCTGTAAAAAGCTGTTTGACAGTAAAATTTAAAAAACTCAGACATGAGACAATCAAACCAAAAAATATAAAGCAAAATCAAACCATGAGTTTACAAAGTACACACGCATAAATAAGATTGTACAGTTCAAACTATTATTTGCGGCATTATCTATTTGTTATCTGTAAAAAGCTGTTTGACAGTAAAATTAAAAAAACTCAATCAAACCAAAAAACAGAAAGCAAAATCAAACCATGAGTTTACAAAAAACATAAATAAGATTGTACAGTTCAAAATTTGCGGCAGTCGAAAAATATATTTCTTCATAAATAATACAAGTGGAATCTCCCTTATAAGACCTTCAAAAATCATCCAAAATGAGGTCTGAGAAGGGAGGGAGTTGTATAAGGCGGGTAATTTTAATACAAATAAAGGGCAATGTCTTAGAGCAGTAGGTCTTAAAAGGGAGGGAGTCTTATAAGGGAGGGTCCACTGTAATGAGGCGTTATACTACTTGCCGACACAAAGGCAATAATTTTAGGCCCGAACTGCCGATGCCCCCTGGTGATGAGTCAGGAGCAGATAATTTTCTGTGGCTATATACTACTAGTTGCTGGCAGGCAAGGGCGATAATCTTAAGTAGGTGGCATTCGCATCTCGGGTCACGAGACAGGGGCAGATAATTTTCGGTATAAAGCCTCACTACAGCAGAAAAGCACCACAGATGAATTCAATTCTTTGAAGGAGACAGTTCCAGTAGTTTATAAAGTGAAAAATAGATTATGAAATGCGAGTATCTGTTTATAAAAGACCATGGGCTTTTCAAAGTAAATATGTTTCCATCTCTTTCAAAAAACCCACATTGTTCTGTTATGTAATAAATCTTAAACTTTTTTCAACAATTATGATGTAAAAATATTGACAATAATTTTTAAATTCAGTTTCAAAAAGATGGCACTAAGTAGACATGAAGTTTGTTGTTGTCTGGTTCATTGTACAGCAACTAACACAGTAAGGCAAGTATCATTGGGGTCAAAGCATTCGATTCGTTTCTTTTTGCAGTGTTCTGCATAGTTCCCATAATTTAATGTATATACATAATAGTTAGTTCGTTATAGTCCCGTCAACAGCTATGGTCGAGTATAAACACACAAACATTTCATCAAAGATAATTAAACATCTTTAGCACGTTCAATAATATTAATATAAAAAATAATCGTTATGCACATTCCATCACATAAATATCAGCTTATCAGAGGGAAAACACACAATCAAAAATGTTTTTCAACCAGTTCAAAAGACGTAGCTTTAAAATTTTAATAACTATTTTATTTTTATTTTAAATCGATTGAAAAACATTCTTTATCGTTTACATACACACACAAAATCTAACCTTGAAAATAAAACATTCGCCTACACAGAAAAACAAATTGCTCTATATAACATGACATGTTCCACAGATTCATGTTCTTTCACACGGGTCAGTCTATTTTTAGTATGTTAACACAAGGATAAATCACAGCACAGCTTTCCTTTCAGTCCGTTAATTTGGACGAGCAATCTAATTAATGACATTTTCATCAATCGTTGTACAGCTATTCTTTACAGTATACTCTATGGTATTTCTTTATAGTTATACAATATTCTTTCTTCATAATAACTCTAATGTTTCGGACTATAGCACTGTTTCATAATTAAGTCTTTTGGGGTTATCTTTCCCTACTGTCTCGTCTTGAAGTCGGTTTGGGGTAGTTCGGTTCAAAATTAGAATTAAAAAATGGAAGTTACCTACCTTAAACAACAACTATATTTTGTTCTTGTCTTCAAGTCTTAGGGTATTAATGTGGTCGTATCAAGTAAACAAATAAGAACATAACTGTTTATAGTCCACGAATGTAAGTACTTTAAGAAAGAAACATGAAACCGGACTTAATATTATTAAATCTACAAACTGATAACTGAGCAATTAAACACCCCTCTATTTCATTTACGGAGCAGCCATGCCGTGTTTACAGCATTTCCTAACCGGAACTAAGTGTCCTAAAGGGCACACAACTCATCCGTTACTTCCGTTTTCATTTCGAAACAGTGCTATAGGGCGATACTTTGCACCCAGAGCGCCTTATGACTACTAATATAGTAAGAAAAAAAATATAGTTCCCAAGCGAGAAGTGGCCAGGCGAATTCTTCTTCTTCTTCTTCTTCTTCGATTGCTCAGACAGTTTCCTGTCAATTATGAGCGCAGACGCGTCATGCTGCCGTTATGCGCCTAAGTAAGAAATAGTTAGGCCCAGCATGTCCGACTTCGGCTGGAGGAAATATTTTTGAAAGTGTTTATTGAAAAAATGGATCCTTCGACCGCTGGCTGTGCCTACACTGCAGCAATGCTGTCTACCAGGATGACAACGGCAGGGCAAGGGTGGTCAACGACTTCCTGCAGCAGTCTGTCAACAGTGGCCAGCAAGTCCCGATTGAGAACCTCTGGGATGAGCTGGGCAAAGTGAGGAGCAGAGTCAAGAGAGAGTGACAAATTAAAAGAAGTTACAAGCAGAATGCCCAGGTGGGGGAACTATTTATACAAAAGACCCCCCGGTATCCCCACGGGGGGGATATAGTAACAAAATCTGAATTTTGTATAACATTTTGGGGGTTTGGTTATAACAGGGTGCGCATTATGGTCTGAAAAATAGAGTACAATGCACCTTAGTGCCATTTCAACCAATTACTGTTCAATTTTCCTTTATGCTGACCAATCACTGTACAGCTTATAAAAAATCTCATATTAACCAATGACTATGCAGCTTTCCTACGCAGGCTGATGCCTTTCCAACCAATCGTTAGCCTTGTCCTCGGTCAATAAAGTGTAGTTCACCCATCCTCCATTCATATCAAATATTGTGTATGAGGAACCAGGAGGTTTTGTAAGTTATTAACAGACTGCTGCGTGTACATGTGTTTGTACGTGTGAGCGTGTTTTGCATGTGTGCATGCGTGCACATGTATTTGTGTGTGGGAGCGTGTGTGCATGCATGCGAGTATGTTTTGTGTGTGAGTGTGCATGCGCATGTGTGCCATTCTACAGGTGTGTTCGTGTGTGAGAGAGTGTGCGTGTGAGCATGCGCATGCAATCCATAGGAATGTTACGAAGAATTACGTTGTCGACGATGAGGAGCGTAAATTCTCCATCACTGTTCTTCCTCGGAGCTGGACTGTTTGCTTGAAAGGTCCGAATTTTTGGCAAAGTCTGCTTCCACGAAGGCCCCTGTAACAACACAGAATTCAACAATAACAACGAAGGCCCCTGTAACAACACAGAATTCAACAATAACAACGAAGGCCCCTGTAACATAGAATTCAACAATAACAACGAAGGCCTCTGTAACAACATAGAATTCAACAATAACAACGAAGGCCCCTGTAACAACACAGAATTCAACAATAACAACGAAGGCCCCTGTAACAACACAGAATTCAACAATAACAATGAAGGCCCCTGTAACATAGAATTCAACAATAACAACTAAGGCCTCTGTAACAACATAGAATTCAACAATAACAACTAAGGCCTCTGTAACAACATAGAATTCAACAATAACAACGAAGGCCCCTGTAACAACACAGAATTCAACAATAACAACGAAGGCCCCTGTAACATAGAATTCAACAATAACAACGAAGGCCCCTGTAACAACATAGAATTCAACAATAACAACGAAGGCCCCTGTAACAACACAGAATTCAACAATAACAACGAAGGCCCCTGTAACATAGAATTCAACAATAACAACGAAGGCCTCTGTAACAACATAGAATTCAACAATAACAACGAAGGCCCCTGTAACAACATAGAATTCAACAATAACAACGAAGGCCCCTGTAACAACATAGAATTCAACAATAACAACGAAGGCCCCTGTAACAACATAGAATTCAACAATAACAACGAAGGCCCCTGTAACAACATAGAATTCAACAATAACAACGAAGGCCTCTGTAACAACATAGAATTCAACAATAACAACGAAGGCCCCTGTAACAACATAGAATTCAACAATAACAACGAAGGCCCCTGTAACAACATAGAATTCAACAATAACAACGAAGGCCCCTGTAACAACATAGAATTCAACAATAACAACGAAGGCCCCTGTAACAACATAGAATTCAACAATAACAACGAAGGCCCCTGTAACAACATAGAATTCAACAATAACAACGAAGGCCTCTGTAACAACATAGAATTCAACAATAACAACGAAGGCCCCTGTAACATAGAATTCAACAATAACAACGAAGGCCCCTGTAACAACATAGAATTCAACAATAACAACGAAGGCCTCTGTAACAACATAGAATTCAACAATAACAACGAAGGCCCCTGTAACATAGAATTCAACAATAACAACGAAGGCCCCTGTAACAACATAGAATTCAACAATAACAACGAAGGCCCCTGTAACAACATAGAATTCAACAATAACAACGAAGGCCCCTGTAACAACACAGAATTCAACAATAACAACGAAGGCCCCTGTAACATAGAATTCAACAATAACAACGAAGGCCCCTGTAACAACATAGAATTCAACAATAACAACGAAGGCCCCTGTAACAACATAGAATTCAACAATAACAACGAAGGCCCCTGTAACATAGAATTCAACAATAACAACGAAGGCCCCTGTAACAACATAGAATTCAACAATAACAACGAAGGCCCCTGTAACAACATAGAATTCAACAATAACAACGAAGGCCCCTGTAACAACATAGAATTCAACAATAACAACGAAGGCCCCTGTAACAACATAGAATTCAACAATAACAACGAAGGCCCCTGTAACAACACAGAATTCAACAATAACAACGAAGGCCCCTGTAACAACATAGAATTCAACAATAACATAGAATTAACAACGAAGGCCCCTGTAACAACATAGAATTCAACAATAACAACAAGGATAACGAATTCGATAAGTCTGCATCATCGGTCATAGTAACCAACCTTTAGTTTAGCATTAAAGTATTTGTGAGGTGTGGGAGCAACACTGAAACCGGATCTAAAATAGAATCAAGGGGCATGTTTCAGGATTATAATCACGTAAAAATAACATTTCAAAAATGTTTTTTTGTATTCAATAGAATTTTTATTCCTTCCCTTCATTCATTCCACAATTCCTGCCTTTCACTCAATTCTTTCAACGAAGGCCCCATCAACATACAATTCAACAATAAAATGAACTCTGGAGCAAATTAGGGCAAGCATAAGAAGAACTGTAAAAATGTTATCGCCCCTTTAAAACAAAATTTCACATTCTTTTGCAACAACAAAATAAGAAGAGAAAAAAGATGAAACCTCTGCCACTAGAAACTAAGCGCACGTACACACATGCGCAGAAATTCCGCGCGGAAACGTATTTTTTCAACAATAACAACTTTCTTTTACTAGAATTTACGGGTTTCCGGACGGAACTTCTGCGTATATCTTTTACAAAACCCAAGGCCTCGTACACGGTTCAAGCAGAAATCCCATCGCAATCCGTAAATAAGTCAAAATAAAAGAAGGGTAAAAGAATTTACGGATTACAAGAAATTCTGGACATAGAATGCGCAAATCTTTTCCCTGTCTTTCTTTTACTTATTTAGGGTCTTCCGCATAGAATCTCGAAGGCGTGTATGTGTACGTACAACTAATGCTATATCGGCAAACTCTTTAATCCCATAAAAATTTCAAATCCTCTGACAATCCTCATGCCTGCATGAATCAACATTCTGCCAATAGCCATCCTTCTTCTTCTTCTTCATCTTGATCACTCAGACAGTTTAGCTGTGTCAGGTGTGGGAGCAACACTGAAAGATAGCGTCATGCTTTCAGGATTATAATCACTTAAAAATAACATTTCAAAAATGTTTTTTTTAGGCCCAGCATGTCCGTCTTCATTCATTCCACAATTCCTGCTTTCACTGTTTCTTTCATACTATCAACATAAGGCTGGGAGCAAATGGGCTCGCATAAGGCAGAAAAATGTTATCGTTTAAACAAAATTTCACATTTTTTTGCAACAACAAAATAAGAGAGAAAAAAGATGCAGCCACTAGAAACTAAGCCAGTACACAGGTGGGCAGAACTATGTGTACAAAAGACAACCCCCAGTATCCCCACAGAGGTAGTGCCATCCTATACAACTTTCCCACAAAATCCCATTTCAAAGTGCCCCCTATCTACGAAATCCTAATGGGATCGGACGCATCTTTTTTTGCACTTATTTATTGTTCTTTGCGTTTCGTACCTAGAGCTATATCACCAAACTCTTTAATCCCATCATTTCAAATCCTCTGACAATCCTCATGCCTGCATGAATCAACATTCTGCCAATAGCCATCCTTCTTCTTCTTCTTGCAACTCAGACAGTTTCCTGTTGATTATGCGTCACGCCCGTTATGACAGTGAAACACTTAGTGATGTCCGTCTTTGCTGGTCTTTGTATCTGATCTAGAACAAAAGGAGCATTCACGGTCTTGCAGAAAGATAGCAGCCATAAGCAAAGTGGCAGCACAAACTTAGGTGGGGTAACTATGTGTACAAGAGACAACCCCCAGTATCCCCACAGAGGTAGTGCCATCCTATACAACTTTCCCACAAAATCCCATTTCAAAGTACCCCCTATCATCTACAAAATCCTAATGGGATCGGACGCATTTTGCAGCTATTGTTCTTTGCGTTTCCCTAGAGTTTCACCAGAGTGTAACTCATTCAAGTCCCCATATATGGCCGGAATTCATAAATAGCTGCAATTTGCTTCAAGGGAAGTAAATTTGTGAGCACACAATACCTTGGTCACTTCTAAACTCGCTTCGCTCCCTTAGACCACAGTTTTTCCTCTAACTTTATTTTTGTTGTGAGGGAACCAATCGGTGTAGAGAGTTTTTATACATAGTCTATATATTAAAAAAAAGTCTGATCTACCACTTCCCTAAGTCTAAACCTGAAGTAGAAACCCGTAATCTTCCTTCATTTCTCCTTTTGTTTATGTAGGTTTTGTTTGTGTGTATGGCTGGAGTGATGTGGGTTTTTTTAATAATTCAAAATCATTGCGATGCGAATGAGTCAATGTTCTTAGAAGTTCTTCTGAGTTATTGTTCTTAAGGGAGGTGCGAAAGGAATGCAATAGCAGGTGTTTCATACTTTGCCATACTACGTGCCATTTTTAAAACTCAGGGCTCCCCATTTTGTTTGACCATAGAGGGTATTTTCACCCCCAGGAAGCAGCTATAGAGGGTCTCTTCACCCCCAGGGTGAACTTATAGAGGGTGAAAAATCAAAACAAAATAAGCATAAAGACATGTGGGTACTGTCAAAAAAATGTAAAGTATTGTATGCACAGGCAGTATGAAGCATTACATGCCTGGCATTTCCGACACACAAATGTTACCAACACAGTCACACACAGCCACACTCACACACATCATTCAAGAATCAAGAACTTTAATCCTTTGTCCTCTTTTGAGGCATTGAGGATGAAACAACAAAATTATAAAATTTCAAGCAAGGCATGACAATTTATGTTGAACATTCAATAGCACACACAGTGTCACACACACACACACACACACACACACACATATTTTAATTATCTCTCTCTCTCTCTCTCTCTCTCTCTCTCTCTCTCTCTCTCTCTCTTTCGCCTTACTCTTGGTCCCACAACCCTTCACACACCAACCTGTATTTATGTCTACAGAGAGAGAGAGAGGTGGGGGGAGGGGGGCGGAGGGTAAGAAGAGAGGATAGAGCTCATAAGAGATAGGGGGGAGTGGGGAAAGGGAGGGGGGAGGGGGGGGGCAAGCAAGCAGACAAAGACAAACTTCTTGATAGGACTGCAGACAGAAAGGTAATTAAGAGGAAGAGTGGCGAAGTAAAAGGGAAGGGGACTGTATAATGATGGGTACATGGCAGGGGTGGTAGACTAGACTCTGGGGATGTGTCAAAGGTCATTGAACTTGTAACCAGTCTAGAATGATCAAGTACTATCATGACCTGACCTTCACCTTGTGCTAATGCCTCTGAAGTGTTTCAAGTGATGAAGGTGGTTTTTTTCTTCTAACCCAATGCTTGTCCTGTCTATTTATGGAAGACGGGACCGGGGTTATGTGAGCGAATGGAGGGTGGGGGTGGGGGTGGGGTAGAGAGAGAGAGAGAAAGAAAGATAGGGTGAAATGGGAGACGGGCTCACCCACTGGGCAGATTTATAGTGCGTCTCATAACCCTCCAGTAGTAATTATAGTGCGTCGTTTCACCCCCAGTACGAAGTTTTAATGCGTCTGTCACGCACATTTGACGCACAGAATGGGGAGCCCTGAAAACTTCGTAACACATCTTCAGCAAAGCCAGAAAACGTCGTCTGACCTTTGCCCCGGTGGGTGACGTAAGGGTCAGGGTCATGCAAAGGCACGGGACGACGCATGGCCACCGACGACGACATTTCTCGCAGACGCAGGCGCTCCTCCATTTTACGCCTCCCCTCCTCTGCAAGCTGCATCTTCTCCTCCGCTTCCTGTAGACACAAAAATATTTACGAATAATAATAATGACCATTTTTATAGCGCATATTCTCCTCTAAGCGCTTCACAAAGAAGAAGAAAAAATCTCAGAAAACAAACCAAAAAAACGCACTTATAAGGAACAACACAAACGAAATCACGATAACTACAGTTATCACACACACACCCATTCACACTCCACTAGAATCCAAACCATTACAAATAGTGTTTTCCACGCAAAAGGCATTTTCTCACACTACCCTCCTCCTCACCCCGCCCCCGCATTCACCACCACCCTTCATAGACCTCAAGCTGACATACTTTTCATAGATCTCCCAGCATGCACACACATTCATTGATATGCTGGGAGAGGGAGGGCATACAGCCTTTCTTCAACCAGCCTGGTGAGTTGAACAAACACTACACACTCACACACAATCATAGCACACACACACACACACACACAATCATAACACACACACACTACACACACAATCATAGCACATACTACACACACACAATCATAGCACACACACACTACACACACAATCATAGCACATACTACACACACACAATCATAGCACACACACAATCATAACACACACTGCACAGCCACACCCAGTGCCTTACAGCGAACTGTCGCTGTGCCTGCAGCCTTTCTTCAGCCAGCCTGGTCAGCTGAACACACACACACAATCATAACACACACAATTATAACACACACCCAGTCCCTTACAGCGAACTGTTGCTGTTCCTGCAGCCTCTCTTCAGCCAGCCTGGTCAGCTGAACACACACACACACAATCATAACACACACACACACACAATCATAACACACACATACACAATCATAACACACACACATCCAATCCCTTACAGCGAACTGTCGCTGGACCTGCAGCCTCTCTTCAGCCAGCCTGGTCAGCTGTAGCTCTGCCTCCCTCAGCCTCCCCTCCTGCTGCCTCTGCTCCATCTCCAGGCCCTCCCTCTCCGTCCTCTCTCTCTCCAGCAGCTGATCCTGCTCGCTCCGAAGTTTCTCCAGCTGCTCCCGCTTCTCCGTCTCCTCCAGGAGAATTCTGTTCAACCAGCGTCAAACAATGTTGATTAACAGTTGTTGGTGAGGGGGTTTTACGGCAGGCACCGTTTGATAAAAATGGCTAAAAATTATTTAAAGGGAAACAAAACCCACAAAAATCCATACTACTTCACACACAAACAGAAACATAATGTTCTCAACGGAACCGATAAAGACACCTATAAAAAAAATTTGGGTTATAAAGCAATATTTTTTTCTAATATTTTGACCTATGCGCCTAATAAACAAGAGCACCCTCCCTATTAGTGAACAAAATCGTGAGAAGAGAGGCAACGATTGCCGTGTTCAGTGTGAGTCAGACATCGACAGTGCTCACAAACACAACACAACACAGTACCATAAAACGCAACACAAAACAACGCAATTCAACGCATTACCATTAACCTTTACCGGATCATGCTTTTGACTACACGGACACGATGGCGGGGGTCTTCCACGACCCCCTACTCAGCAAAGAGCAAATTCCGAGGTGTTTATCCCTGTCCGGATGGCGGAGGTCTCCCACGACCCCTACTTGTCACAGAGGCACCATGTGTTTATCCCTGTCCAGATGGCGGGGGTCTCCCACGACCCCTACTCAATGCACTGCAGTGCTCTTTAAAGTAGGGGTCATGGGAGACCCCCGTCATCCGGACAGGTATATCAAAATTATGCGTCATATTACGACATTTATATTTTATACACATTAATAAAATTCAACACACTTAAAGCCATTTACGTTTTTGACAAAGTCATGAAATGTCATGAAGATTGCTTAAATAGTTTTAGAGATATAACATGTTTTGTGTGTCAAGGGGTCGTGGGCGACCCCAGAAGTCCGGTAAAGGTTAACAAAAACAGCAGCAAATGCCATTCACTATCTGGACTGCAGATTACGCACAATCTCCTCATCCTGTTTGGCTTTCCTCTTCTTCTTCTTCCAGGAATGTCCACCTGCCGTAACCGGCAATTGTTGACATGTACTGGGGTTCAAAGAATTTATGCTGCGCGGGAAAAACAAAAACAAAAGCTAAATAGATAAAGAGGATATGCGAGGCTGGGCTCCCCTGGCAGGTCCGAGAACACCCCAACCCCACACAGGAAAAAAAGAAGAGAAGTGTATATGGTCTTTATGCGGGGAGCTTCAGCTTTAGTTGTTGCAGTAGTCAGTTCCTGCCTCTCCTCCTCCAAGAGATTTCCCAGCATGGCGCAGTACAATACAACTATCCCATTGAATTAAAAAGTCTTCTTGCCAATGAAAATACATTCAACAACAACAACATCATACAGTATTTATACGGCGCTGAATCTTGATATAAATCAAATCAAAGCACACACACACGTTAGCATTCATAACGCATTCAAACAAAAATGCAATACAAAGCGAACACACACGCTTGACATAAATGGTATACAGCAGAAACAGACCTAAAGGCAAGGGAGAGAGAAGAGAAAGAGAGTGGAGCCTCAATCACAGGGGAACAGGTGGGTTTTGAGGTTAGATTTGAAGATGTTGCCATGTTTATATTTCATGCGTTTAAAAACAGATATGAACTTATGTCAGCTGATACATGAACTTATGCATTATAACAAATTTATTTGGATAACATGTTAATGCTAAGCAAAAGAACATTCACTTTTGTCCTGTTTTCATTTATTGCATTATGTGTGTATATGCGCACCCTCAATGTTATAGGCTGGAGGTCTGATATTAAAACATTTCTGAGTTTGAAGTTTGAAAAAAAAAGAGAATAATTTCACCAAATACTAAGACGCAAAGAACTGTGGTTACCTGGACTGCAGATTGCGCACAATCTCCTCATCCCGCTTGGCCTGCCTCTCCTCCTCCAAGAGACGTTCCAGCATGGTGCGGATTTCCTCCAGCTCCTTCAGCCGCTCTCTTTCCACCTCCAGTGCTTGCTCTTCGTGCGCCAGACGAACCTCCGTGTCCAGCCGAGCCTGTGAAGACCAGTGGAGCTTGTTATATTCATTTTATCGGGGCAGTGGGTGGATGCTTCGTGCCTCCATGCGGGGGGAGCTGGACTTCTTTCTGGACTTCTGGCCCCCTCCACAAGTCTCTCCCCGTGGGGATTCCGGGGGGGTCTTTCACACAAATAGTTCCCCCACCTTCTGGAAGTTCTGTGCTTGTAACTCCCTCTAATCTGTCACTCTTTGACTCTACCTTTTTCCTCTACTTTCTGTCATCTACTGTCTTTCTGACTTATTGGCCCACTCTCCTGCCTTTAACAAAAAAAATATTCCAAATATGTTCTCCTTTGAGCTCCTCCGAAATTAGATTGTGTTGGCTGTACGCAGCGGGGAGACCAGTGAAAACTGAAAACCGAACACAAACATACCTTACTCATTATTGGCTTATGGCCTGGGAACGCAGAAGAATAATATTAATTATTAATGTTGTTGTTGTTGTTGATCCCTGGCTTAACGACACCAGGGATCATCCCAACAGCCAGAGCACTTGAACAATTCAGTACAAATGCACCAGCTAGGGATGAGAACATTACGTGTGTGACCGTTTTTGATTACCCCGCCATGTGGGCAGCCACACTCCGTCTTCGGGGGAAATTTTATTAATGAACAAAGCCTTTGCTAAGGACAAATGCACAATGGTTTTTTTTTTTAGAGAACAACAAAAAATCTACAACTCATGAAACAAACGTTGATTATCTGATATCTATGATACATCAAAAACAACAAGAAATTTAAAATGAAAAGAATAAAATGGCTTAGCATCAACAGTCCCAACAATAACAAGTGCAACGCTGAGCGGCTGCAAAGTCCCCTCGCAGCATCGCCGAGCTACTCCGAAATCAGAATGTGTCGGCTGTACACACAGCGGGGAGACCATTGAGAACTGAAAACAGGACGCACGCACGGACGGATGGCCGGCCGAAAAGAAGTGGGACATATCGGGCCTGTGACACAAAGGGCCTAGGGCACAGCGGGCTTATCCCATGTTTAGCGACTCGGGAACTTATCTGCCGCTTGGCGATGCGCGTGTTGCTTTTTTTACTACACACTAATCATTAAAAACGCATCAAAACAGCACGTAACTGAATAGTTTTTTATATATAGCCTTGGGGTTTGGACCCGTGATTTGAGCGCGCGCGATCATGCGCATATGCGCGCAAAGAAAAATTCATGACAACTGTGTTATAGACCATTCATCAAGAAATGTTGTGAAAAAAACTGCATTGAAATACATGCAAAACTTCGCGAGATATTAGCGATTATGTGTTTCAGGGTTTGAACCCTGTAACTGGTGCGACCTTGACCTTAATGTAAAACTAAATACATCAGTGGATAGCTTACATCTTGGCAAACTAGTATACCAAATTTGATGATGATAGACTGAATAGTTTTTGAGAAAAACGGACGAGTAGCCGGACGAGTAGCTGGACGGAGGCACATCGGCCGGACGCCAGACGACCCAGACAAAAACAATAGTTCCCCGAACCTTAGGCTCAGGGACTAACAAACTTGTCGCTTCTTTGAATCTCCACCGAATACCACTACATGGAAAGAAGTCCCTTGGATTTACATTGGTTCTGGCTCTACCCACGATCTGGTCGTGTAGACATGATGGCGATAAATACATGGTGCTGTGGTTCGTTAGAAGGCGCACTCCGGCCCAGTACCGCTGACTTCAACCTTCTGGGTTTCTGTCAGGGTTACCCCACCCTTAGCTCATGGCCCAAAGACCTGCCCTGTGAGCACAGGAGGCAAGAGGTTTGAATGCGCCTCTTAGTCGCATCATGTTCCTATACGGATACCTCGGGCATTTTGAGAGGACAGCAGTGCCACCTGAATGAAAATTTGCTTAACGTCCTCCGGTCTGGAACAGACACATATGGGGCACTAGTAGATATAAAGATGGTGGGAACGATCCTGGAGGCAATGCACCACCAGTAAAGTCCCGACATTTTTAACAATACAGATATGTATACAGTAATGTACAGTGCCACCTGCTGACCCACCCCACCTTAACAGGAACACCGCCAGTTGGTCCGGAGCAGCTTATTCGTCCTGGCAAGCCTGGCTCATTTTGCAGCTAGCCTCCATATCCGAAGGCCATGTCGCTATCCGCCTACTGCTACCCGCTGGGCTGGGGACGGTCGCCCCACTACCTATCTGGAGGCAGTCTGGTCCCAGAAAACTAAGCTCTACGCCAGCCTCCAAGAGCGGGAGAAAAGGGATGATTTGTGTCAAGAGCTGGTTTGGTCATGTAGGCCTGGCGAACGGCATGAAGAAGAAGAAGACTCTACCCACAAACCCCACCCATATTCCTTAAAACTTTTAGAAATTTACGCTGCAAGATTTAAATTGAAAAAGCAGACTTGTTTCCCTTCAAATAAAGATATTGTCATTGTACCAGCTGTTGTGGCGCAGCGGTAACGTCGCAGACTAATGGCTGGGAGGTCTTGGGTTCGAATCCCATCAGAGGCGAGGTTTTTTTTCTCGGTCCTGGACCCACTCCTACCCAGAGTAAGTGGCTGTGGGCTCAATAGGAAGACTGAAACCACACAGTCGAGCTTCATCTGCGTAACGGATGCGATTCCGAGAGTGTTGCTCTAATTTCATGACCAACACTGCAGGTGTCTGTAGTTCTCGGGCCTGGTTAATGCCAGGATATCATTATGAAAGGAAGCGTAGAATACAGCCCTGTCATGAAATCTCAGACTGATACAGACCTCCAAAGCATCATCATCATCATAGTCATCTGACAATGAAATTCGACTGTGTAATTTCAGTCTTCCCACTGAGCCCAGAGCACACTTACTCTGGGTAGGAGTCAGTCCATGATCGAAAAAACCCTCACCTCTGATGGGATTCGAACCCCGAGACCTCCTAGCCATTAGTCCACTATGCTAACCACTGCGCCACAGCTAGTAGAGGCTTAGGGTACGTACACATACATGCAGAGATTCCGTGCGGAATCCTGTGCACAATCCATAAATAAGTAAAAGAAAGAAGGGACAAGATCTGCGCACGTGTCCGTATTTCCCCTAATCCGTACATTTTAACCCTTCTTTCTTTTACTTATTTACGGATTGTGCATGGGATTTCCGCATGAACTGTGTACGAGGCCTAATGTCCAATAAAAAGAATCTCATAAAGCAAAATATAAACTACAACAGAAACAAGGTTAAAGAAAGACACAAAAAAACAAAAACAAAAAAAGTTTCAAAAAATCATACCAGTTTCTCAGCTTCCAGTTCCTGTTCTCTTTTTTCCAGCAAAGATTTGTCCTTTTTCCTTTCCTGTAAAAACAATATGTACTGAGGATTTATAGAACACTACGTTTACAGAGCTGAGAGTTCGTAGAAAAATACTGTATGTGGATGCTTGTGTTTCCAGCTTTATTGAACGCAAACGCAGCGATAAATCCGCGAGTTTTGCATTTCTACTATGGATGGTAAATAATCCTGTTCAGATACAGGGAAATTAAATTCTGGCCTTACATTTACTGATGAAAAACCCCCACACAATACAGAGTATGCACCTTTGTTGTTGTTGTTGTCGTAACCTGGCTAAAAGACTCCAGGGATCATCCCAACAACCGAAGCACTTGAACACTATGGTACAAATGCACCAGATAGGGAACAGAACATTACGTGTGTGACCATTTTTTATTACCCTGCCACATGGGCAGCCACACTCCGACTTTGGAGGATTTGGGACTGATGTTATGCTAGGAGCTTGCCATGGCTAAAGACAATTCCCACATGACTATGCAGAACATAACATTTTGATGTAGCCTCGGTGTTGTAGCCTATGTCAATTGGTCTGACACAGCCTTATGCCAAGGCGGGGGTCAAAGGCACAGCCGGACTATAAAAGAGGGGAAACGCTGAGCGCGCGCCGCATTTGACCCACAGCTGGTGAGAGAGACGGTTCGCCCTTCTTTGTTCCCTGTTGTGCGAGCCACTGCGAAGCAGAGCCTGTCTGGCGAAAAAGACCCGATCCCTAGGATCGTGTGTTTTCCCTTTAAGAATAAGGTAGGGGTTAGAATTAACAAGAAGACAGAGAGGTATGAACACGGGAACATACAGAGACGGGGATACATAGAGACGGGGATACATAGAGAAGAGGACACATAGAGACGGGGACACAGAGATGGGGATACATAGAGAGAAGAGGGCACATAGAGACAGGGACACATAGAGATGGGAACATATAGAGAAGAGGACACATAGAGACGGGGACACAGAGATGGGGATACATAGAGAGAAGAGGGCACATAGAGACAGGGACATATAGAGAAGAGGACACATAGAGATGGGGACACATAGAGAAGAGGACACATACAGATGGGGACATATAGAGAAGAGGACATATAGAGAAGAGGACACATACAGATGGGGACATATAGAGAAGAGGACATATAGAGAAGAGGACACATACAGATGGGGACATATAGAGAAGAGGACACATACAGATAGGGACACATAGAGAAGAGGACATATAGAGATGGGGACACATAGAGAAGAGGACACATAGAGATGGGGACATATAGAGATGGGGACATATAGAGAAGAGGACACATAGAGATGGGGACACATAGAGAAGAGGACACATACAGATGGGGACACATAGAGAAGAGGACACATAGAGATGGGGACATATAGAGAAGAGGACATATAGAGAAGAGGACACATAGAGATGGGGACACATAGAGAAGAGGACACATAGAGATGGGGACATATAGAGAAGAGGACACATACAGATGGGGACACATAGAGAAGAGGACACATACAGATGGGGACACATAGAGAAGAGGACATATAGAGAAGAGGACACATACAGATGGGGACATATAGAGAAGAGGACACATAGAGATGGGGACACATAGAGAAGAGGACACATAGAGATGGGGACATATAGAGAAGAGGACACATAGAGAAGGGGACATATAGAGATGGGGACATATAGAGAAGAGGACACATACAGATGGGGACACATAGAGAAGAGGACATATAGAGATGGGGACACATAGAGAAGAGGACATATAGAGAAGAGGACACATAGAGATGGGGACATATAGAGAAGAGGACACATAGAGATGGGGACATATAGAGAAGAGGACATATAGAGAAGAGGACACATAGAGATGGGGACACATAGAGATGGGGACATATAGAGATGGGGACATATAGAGATGGGGACATATAGAGAAGAGGACACATACAGATGGGGACATATAGAGAAGAGGACATATAGAGAAGGGGACACATAGAGATGGGGACATATAGAGAGACACATACAGATGGGGACACATAGAGAAGAGGACATATAGAGAAGAGGACACATAGAGAAGAGGACACATACAGATGGGGACATATAGAGAAGAGGACACATACAGATGGGGACACATAGAGATGGGGACATATAGAGAAGAGGACACATACAGATGGGGACACATAGAGAAGAGGACATATAGAGAAGAGGACACATACAGATGGGGACATATAGAGAAGAGGACATATAGAGAAGAGGACACATACAGATGGGGACATATAGAGAAGAGGACACATAGAGAAGAGGGACACATACAGATGGGGACATATAGAGAAGAGGACATATAGAGAAGAGGACACATACAGATGGGGACACATAGAGAAGAGGACACATAGAGATGGGGACACATAGAGAAGAGGACATATAGAGATGGGGACACATAGAGAAGAGGACACATAGAGACATATAGAGATGGGGACACATAGAGAAGAGGACATATAGAGATGGGGACATATAGAGATGGGGACACATAGAGAAGGGGACATATAGAGATGGGGACATATAGAGACGGGGACATATAGAGAAGAGGACACATAGAGATGGGGACATATAGAGAAGAGGACACATAGAGATGGGGACATTTAGAGAGATGGGGACACATAGAGATGGGGACATATAGAGAAGAGGACACATAGAGATGGGGACACATAGAGAAGAGGACACATAGAGATGGGGACACATAGAGAAGAGGACACATAGAGATGGGGACATTTAGAGAAGAGGACACATAGAGATGGGGACATATAGAGAAGAGGACACATAGAGATGGGGACATTTAAAGAGGACACATAGAGATGGGGACATTTAGAGAAGAGGACACATAGAGACGGGGACATATAGAGAAGAGGACACATAGAGATGGGGACACATAGAGAAGAGGACACATAGAGATGGGGACATTTAAAGAGGACACATAGAGATGGGGACATTTAGAGAAGAGGACACATAGAGACGGGGACATATAGAGAAGAGGACACATAGAGATGGGGACATTTAAAGAGGACACATAGAGATGGGGACATTTAGAGAAGAGGACACATAGAGACGGGGACACATAGAGATGGGGACACATAGACACAAATTGGGGACACACAGAGACGGGGATACATAGACACAAATTGAGGTCACATAGGGACGGGGACACATAGAGACTCTATGTGGGAACATATAGAGAAGAGGACACATAGAGACGAAGAACACACAGAGACGGGGATACATAGAGACACAAATTGAGGACACAGAGACAGGGATACATGATAGAGACACAAATTGAGGACACACAGAGACAGGGTTACATGGAAACAAAAATGGAGGACACATAGAGACTGGGATACACAGAGACGGGGACACATAGAGACACAAATTGAGGACACATAGAGACGGGGAACACACAGAGACGGGGATACACAGAGAGACACAAATTGAGGACACACAGAGACGGGGACACATAGAGACAAGGGGCACAACGCTGCAGAACCATACCTCCAGCTCGTGCTCCAGCTGCAGGTCCTTGCTCTGGAGCTGCTGTTCCATCATCAGCTTGTGGAAGAGCTGCTCCTCCACCCTGTCGCGCCTCGCCCTCCGCGCCCGCTCCCTCCCCACCAGCTCGCTTCTCTCCAGGCTCCCGCTCTGCCCAGCGTGGTCCGACACTCTCTGGAGAGCTGGGTGGGTTTTTAAAAAAAAAAATAATTAAATAGTGAGGCCAAGAGAGGGAGATAACGAAATTGAACAAAGGGGTAGAACTCTCTTTCTAATTAACTCCCTCCACCAAAGTTGATTATGACACCAAATCATCTAGCAATGCGTGGATCAGAGCCAAAGGGAGACAAACGAAGCATCATTCTCAAAAAAAGAATGTGCCAAGTTCGCTTTTATGACCCTTCACCCACACAGTACACAGCAACGATTGGTGGAGAGGACGACATACAAACAAATCAACATCAATATGTAAAATTCATAAAAATAGTTCCCCCACCTTCTGGAAGTTCTGTGCTTGTGACTTCCTCTAATCTGCCACTCTTTTTGACTCTGCCTTTTCCGCTTGCTTACTAGCATCTACTATCTTTCTGACTTATTGGCCCATTCCCCTGCCTTTTTCCCCCAAAAATAAATCTTTCAAATAATGTTTCTCCTTTGAGCTCCTCCGAAATTGGAATGTGTCGGCTGTACGCAGCGGAAAAACTGAAAACCGGACACATACATACTTTACGCATTATGACCCATATGGCCTGGGAACGCAGAAGAAGAATTTTAAAAAAAATACTCATGAACATTCTAGTCACAACAAAATAAGCAAAATCTAACAATATCAAAAAGAAAAATACTAAATTTGTATACTAAATGATTATATTATAACACTAAACACGCACACACGCACGCGCACACACACACGCGCACTAAGAGAGAGAGAGAGATAGAGGCTACAAGTACCTGACGCCAAACATCAATCAAGGTACTTTCTGAAGAGATATGTTTTCAGTTGGGATTTGAAGGTTTGGAGACAGGTGACTTTTCTGACAGAAAGACAGGCATTACAACTAAAGAGAACTTACCCACGAGCCACTCGTTCTTGCTGCGCAGGTCTGGGGCGTTGAGTTCAAAGCTTTTGTTGGCCGTGTGAAGCTTGAAGCGGAATGCCTTCTGGCCGGAGCCCTGGGGCAAGTTCTGAGACAGAGAGAGAGAGAGAGACAGACGGGGAGAAGGAGAGAGAGAGAGAGAGAGAGATGGGGAGAAGGAGAGAGAGAGAGAGAGAGAGAGAGAGAGAGAGAGAGAGAGACGGGGAGGAGAGAGAGAGAGAGAGAGAGAGAGAGAGAGAGAGAGAGAGAGAGAGAGAGAGAGAGAGAGAGAGAGAGAGAGAGAGAGAGAGAGAGAGAGAGAGAGAGAGAGAGAGAGAGAGAGAGAGAGAGAGAGAGAGAGAGAGAGAGAGAGAGAGAGAGAGAGAGAGAGAGAGAGAGAGAGAGACAGAGACAGAGACGGGGAGAGAGAGAGAGAGAGAGAGAGAGAGAGATGAATACAGAGAGAGCCATAATATAGACCTACATTTTTCTCTCTCTCATTCTTCCTCTCACACCTGTTTAGAATGCGAATGAAAATTGTGTGATGGTTTTGGTATATCACACTTCACAGCATAAAAATGCAAATACATGCACACATATATACATAAACGGAACATAAAAATGGAATAGGAGGATGATAACGATATTTTCTGAAATAGCAGATCGCTCAATAGGTCAGTGATCAACCCTTACCGAAAAACCTTTAACCACAGAACTTTGATGGTCCCCTTTGTGTCCTGTTCCAGGCTGGAGATGAAATACTGAAGCTATGTCCCTTAGTTAATTACATATAAATCTAAGCGCGCACACACACACACACACAGTAACACACACAGGCTCTCGCCTAAACGCTTTGCTAATTTCGATAGTACCCTTCCTTTCCTGTTCCAGATTGGAGATGAAGTACTGAAGGTATGTCTCTTACAGATGAAAACATACACACACACACACACACACACACACACACACACACACACACACACACACACACACACACACACACACACACACAGTAACACACACAGGCTCTCGCCTAAACGCTTTGCTAATTTCGATAGTACCCTTCCTTTCCTGTTCCAGATTGGAGATGAAGTACTGAAGGTATGTCTCTTACAGATGAAAACATACACACACACACACACACACACACACACACACACACACACACACACACACACACACACACACATACACACACTATAGATGAAAACTCTCTCTCTCTTTCTCTCACTTTGTTTAAAATCACTATTGATGTGAAAAGACACCAACTGACAAAGACTAGAACACCAAGGATACATCAAAATGTTGTTATGTTCTGCATAGTTATTCAGGGATTGTCTTTAGCCACATGTGACAAGCTCCTAGCATAACATCATCAGTATTCAAAATCCTCCAAAGTCAGAGTGTGGCTGCCCATGGCGGGGTAATCAAAAACGGTCACACACGTAATGTTCTCATCCCAGGCTGGTGCAGATGGACATAGTGTTCAAGTGCTTCGACTGTTGGGATGATCCCTGGAGTCTTTAAGCCAGGGATGACAGCAACAATGATTTATCCTCCTCTCTCTCTCTCTCTCTCTCTCTCTCTCACTCACAGTGACACACACCTCTAGTCTCAAAGCTTTGTTGATCTCAATATTTTGGTACGCTTCATTTTCTTTTCCCAGTCAATTGTAAAGTAATGCAGCTGAGTGCCTCACACTTTCACACTTTCACACAGACACACATGCATTACCTCTAGTCTCAAAGCTTTGTCAATTTCGATGGCGCCCTTCATTTCCTGTTCCAGGTTGGAGGTGAAGTACTGAAGCCGAGCGTTGCACAGACGGAACCACCGTCGTTTCCATGCGGTCACCTTATTGCCGAACTTTTCCAGGTATCCCTGGGGATTAAAGCATCAAATATTAACACATGCACATACAGTGATACATACATTAACTGTGTACACACATTAACTCACTAGGCACTGGCCAGTTGCTTCCCTTTACAACCGTTTAGGACGGGCCATTCGACTAGGTTCGAAAACTCATCACCACAAAAAAGTTATGAAAAGTTATGGACTAATATTTTCAGATAAGATTACTAACACCATGCACTAAACGATCGTAAAATATCAGATTCCATACCTTCGTCGTTTGACTCCTTTTGACGAAAACAGCTAACACATAGAAAGAAGGAAAATTTCACATTCCGATCTTTGACCCCCCTCTACAACCAAAGCTGAATGTAAAGTCTGCAATGATTGGTTGATTTCAAGAGAGGCAAGGTCAAAGCAAACTGAAAACAGGTTATGACTTCGCACCGGAAAGCTGGTTACACGCCAGAAATCAAAACCTCTTGAAAACTCTTATGAACCGGATCCGGGCCATTCGTCCTAAACGGTTGTGCGGCTCGGAACCGGCTCATCCGTCCCGAGTGAGTTAATTCTAGTTTGGCAATATCGGGTCACAAACAGCTCGCAAAATATGTCGAGGTCCAGATTTCCAGGGGGGATCATCTAGATATTGTAGAGGGTTAAGCAAATATGAAATAGTGAGGCTAAGAGAGAGGATATAGTGAAATGAATAAGGGGAAGGAACTTCTCGTAATTAACTCCCTTTTTACCAAAGTTATTTATGGCACCGATTCGCCTAGCAAAGTGAAAGTAGTTGCCACAACAATACAGACCCAAGTTCATCCTCAAAAAAGGATGGCCCAGACCTGCTTATCATGACAACCACCCACACAGTACACAACAACAGTGGTAGAGAGCTGCTCACAAACAAATCGACAAACATTCAAGAATGGCTTAGCCTTCTAGTCTTGAATAATGTTACACTTAAACAAGTGTAACATTATTTATGAACTTGGGTCTGCATTGTTGTGGCAACTACTTTCACTTTGCTAGGCAAATCGGTGCCATAAATAACTTTGGTAAAAAGGGAGTTAATTACAAGAAGTTCCCTCCCCTTATTCAGTTCAT
>CM065702.1:50025081-50030081 GCA_017654935.2 Phymorhynchus buccinoides | reverse complement strand
CAAGCGGTTCGGGAGATATCCTTGGGACAGACAGAAGAAAAAAAAACAAGGGCATCGTCGAGCGGCAGACATGTTCGTCACCAGCAATGCCACGCACTTGCGACACCCTGTAGCATAATTTAGGCACCAACATGATTATTCTACATGTTGTATGTTCACGAGATACAGCTTGAAGAAGAAACATATAGCGCAAAGAAGGACATTTCAGTTTTCAAGGTCACACTTCAAGGTCAAGATCAGCATGGTGATAATTATGTGTTCTTCTCTAGGGTATACAGTACCACACACAATCTGAAGCGCTTCTGTCAAGTACAAATGTGGAAAATATGGCTTAAAACCCAATTTGTAGACCCCTACCACTTTCAAGGCCTACCTATCTCCCGGACCGTGACCTTGATCGGTATGCCACCATCAGAACGGACATAAGCCAAAGTACCTACATGCCAAATTTGAAGATTCTAACACCAATGGTGTGGGAGTTATGGCCCCTTAAAGAGTTTCGGTTTTCAAGGTCGTACACCACGGTCAAGGTCACAATGGCAAAAAATGTTTGCGCGGATGCCTTCCTCTCATGGTGACACACTAGCACACAAAATTTGACGTGATCCGGTCAAGCGGTTCGGGAGATATCCTTGGGACAAACAGAAAAGAAAAAAAAATACAAACCAGCCCATCGCAAAGTCCGATCACCTATGGTGACGGACAAAAAAAAATATTAAAAAATACAAACTAGCCCATCGCAAAGTTTGATCACCTATGGTGATGGACAATTATGCTACTGGGTGTCGCAAGTGCGTGGCATTGCTGGTGACGGACATGTCTGCCGCTCAGCGACGCCCTTGTTTTCACTTTCAAGAACTAAAATCAGCAGTTTTCTACCCCGTTACCTGTGATCGAATGTGATGATAGTTCAATATGTCAAAGTTACACCTTTGATTTCTTCTTCTTCTGTACATGGTCAATATACTGACCATTCTAAATTAAATTACACCTAGAATATCATTTTTTAAACTTAAATCTTCTCTTAGAAACATAGAGTTCATAAAATTAAAAACAACTCCAAACAAATGTTATATTTTTGTTGGTAAATTAACGAGAAATTGACAAAACTGTACAGTAAGCTATCTGCAGTATCGACTCCAGCTACTTGCACTTTCATTGGATAACGGCAACGCCAAGCGGCCATTTTGTCTTCACTTTTTTTTCATTTCCAACCCTAACCCCAACCCTAATCATAACCCTATCCCTTTCCCTGGTGTTCTATCCTAACCCTAACCCCAACCCTAATCATAACCCTATCCCTTTCCCTGGTGTTCTATCCTAAACCTAACCCCAACCCTAATCATAACCCTTTCCCTGGTGTTCTATCCTAACCCTAACCCCAACCCTAATCATAACCCTATCCCTGATGTTCTATCCTAACCCTAACCCCAACCCTAATCATAACCCTATCCCTGGTGTTCTATCCTGACCCTAACCCCAACCCTAATCATAACCCTATCCCTGGTGTTCTATCCTGACCCTAACCCCAACCCTAATCATAACCCTATCCTTTTCCCTGGTGTTCTATCCTAACCCTAACCCCAACCCTAATCATAACCCTATCCCTGGTGTTCTATCCTAACCCTAACCCCAACCCTAATCATAACCCTATCCCTGGTGTTCTATCCTGACCCTAACCCCAACCCTAATCATAACCCTATCCTTTTCCCTGGTGTTCTATCCTAACCCTAACCCTAATCATAACCCTATCCCTTTCCCTGGTGTTCTATCCTAACCCTAACCCCAACCCTAATCATAACCTATCCCTTTCCCTGGTGTTCTATCCTAACCCTAACCCCAACCCTAATCATAACCCTATCCCTTTCCCTGGTGTTCTATCTTAACCCTAACCCCAACCCTTATCATAACCCTATCCCTTTCCCTGGTGTTCTATCCTAACCCTAACCCCAACCCTAATCATAACCCTATCCCTGGTGTTCTATCCTAACCCTAACCCCAACCCTAATCATAACCCTATCCCTTTCCCTGGTGTTCTATCCTAACCCTAACCCCAACCCTAATCATAACCCTATCCTTTTCCCTGGTGTTCTATCCTAACCCTAACCCCAACCCTAATCATAGCCCTATCCTTTTCCCTGGTGTTCTATCCTAACCCTAACCCCAACCCTAATCATAACCCTATCCCTTTCCCTGGTGTTCTATCCTAACCCTATCCCCAACCCTAATCATATCCCTATCCCTTTCCCTGGTGTTCTATCCTAACCCTATCCCCAACCCTAATCATATCCCTATCCCTTTCCCTGGTGTTCTATCCTAACCCTATCCCCAACCCTAATCATAACCCTATCCCTTTCCCTTGTGTTCTATCCTAACCCTAACCCTAATCATAACCCTATCCCTTTCCCTCGTGTTCTATCCTAACCCTAACCCTAATCATAACCCTATCCCTTTCCCTCGTGTTCTATCCTAACACTATCCCGACCTGGAGAAAGGGACAGGAGTAGCAGTGAGTTCATAACTTTTAAAAAAATCAATGGTGTCCGATACTGCAGGTAGCTTTCAGTCAAAACTGCACTTTTAAAAAAACGGGGCAAAAAGATAGTACAGTGGAACCTCCCTTATAAGACCTCCCATTATAAGACTCCCTCCCACCTAATACCTGCTTCTCTGAGACATTGCCCTTCTTTGTAAGTATTAAAATTACCTCCCTTATAAGACCTACCATTATAAGACTCCCTCCCACCTAATACCTGCTTCTGAGACATTGCCCTTCTTTGTAAGTATTAAAATTACCTCCCTTATAAGACCTCCCTTATAAGACCTCCCATTATAAGACTCCCTCCCACCTAATACCTGCTTCTCTGAGACATTGCCCTTCTTTGTAAGTATTAAAATTACCTCCCTTATAAGACCTCCCATTATAAGACTCCCTCCCACCTAATACCTGCTTCTCTGAGACATTGCCCTTCTTTGTAAGTATTAAAATTACCTCCCTTATAAGACCTCCCATTATAAGACTCCCTCCCACCTAATACCTGCTTCTCTGAGACATTGCCCTTCTTTGTAAGTATTAAAATTACCTCCCTTATGTTGTTGTTGTTGTTCCCTGGCTTAACGACTCCAGGGATCATCCCAACAGCCAGAGCACTTGAACAATTCAGTACAAATGCACCAGCTAGGGATGAGAACATTACGTGTGTGACCGTTTTTGATTACCCCGCCATGTGGGCAGCCACACTCCGTCTTAGGGGGATTTTAGATTGATTATGTTATGCTAGGAGCTTGTCATGGCTTAAGACAATCCCCGCACAACCATTCAGAGCATAACAACATTTTGATGTAGCCTTGGCGTTCTAGCTTATGTCAACTGGTCTGACACAGCCTCATGCCAAGGTATAACCTCCCTTATAAGACCCCTCCCTTATAAGACCTCATTTTGGATGATTTTTGAAGGTCTTATAAGGGAGGTTCCATTGTACTCATAAACAAGGTTACAAGCTGGCCAGTACAAATAAGAAGCAATATCCTGGCTGGATGGCAGCTGTCGTATGCAAAAAAAGTAGCATCGTGTAAATACTTTGCTCGCTACTATGAGTTAGCATTTGCGACATAAGGATGAACGACAAATTTCACTTTTTCCGTATTTGAAACACTTTTCCGTACTCAAATCATTCATATTTCATGACATTACGGAAAAAAGTGAAATTTTAAAAAAATCCATCAATGTTGCAAATGCTAAGTCTCATAGTAGCGAGCGAAGTATTTACACGATGCCACTTTTTTGCATACGACAGCACATAGTGACATACTTTGCACACACACAATTTCACAAACACACACACAGAAAAGTTCACAGGTCACAGTGTTTATTGATTCTGAAGTTTAAAACCTACCTTTAAAGACGATTTAGCCGCCTGTCCCTCCTCCCCTTTGGCCAGCGCAGTAAACGCGTGCCAGATACTACGCCGAACGTCTTCCACCATCATCTTCACATCCATCCTGTTCCTACTGCACACTTTACAAGCGTTTACAAACTAGCCTAATGTCTTCTCTGGCCTACTTGAGGCCTTTTCTTCCGGCAAGAGTGGTTGAGCCTCCCCAGTTCCGTGGCAAAATAATCAACGTGATGATTGTGGCCACGCACAGCAAAGAAGAAAGAAGAAGCCTAGAAGGTTGTAATTTGTACAAACTTTTCTCAACGTTTTCTAACTTCACTCTTCCAATCCACACCCAACTTTAGAGCCTGAGCCGTAAAAAAAATACCACTGAAATATAAACTAAAGACTGGAGGCGCATAGAACACGGAGCTTACAAAAGACAGGATAAACTCCCACTAAAACTGCATCCGTGAAGGAAGTGGAAACGAATATGGTTGACCAAAATCAGTCACCTTAGCTAAGTCGAGCAAAGCTTTCCGAGTCGAGTGAATTTCAAGGCCGTCAAGTGTGTCACAACTGTGTCTCGTCAACCAAAGCTTCCGCGTTGCGGCCAAGGGACACTACTCGCTAAACAAACAAAAAGGTGGGCGTGGCTTAGTTGGTGAGATACCATCGATATCATTGACGTGATCAGACACTATGACGTGATCGTTGTAAAGTGTGGGCTCGTTAGACCAAAACGAAATTGCCCACCAACCACTAAGCCTGTAGATGCGGATGTAGTAGCTGTGTATGTCAGTGTGTTCTTTAATTCCGATTATGACTGCCACTGACTCGACTGGATTAAGTCCCTTGGTTTTTGTCTGGGTTGGTGTGACCCACATACAGTCTGCCATATGTATGGGAATCACACCTGGTCAAAATAAGATTTTTGGTAAAGGTAAAGATGCCCCCCCCCCCCCCCCCCCCCCCCCCCCCCCCTGCATTTCTCATTTAATTCCATTTTTCCGTTTTTGCCTTAAATACCAAACATAAAGCTGTATTTTATGAACCTTTTCAGCTAATTATCTTTTTAGAATAATAACCCTAACTCTAACCCTACCCCTACCCCCCCCCCCC